>CM057135.1:8525485-8676874 GCA_029964075.1 Patiria pectinifera
CCAACATTATCACTGCCCTTAATGGCTTAAATGCGAAACCTATAAGGTTGAGGGCAAGGGCCCATCGCATTATCCTGCCATTTGCAATCTTGGATCGATTGATGAAAGTGAGAGGCTGATGGTCTGTTTCGAGAATGAATTCTCGTCCATACAAATAGGGTTCAAACTTACGTACACTCCAGACGATGGCCAGACATTCCTTCTCCATAACTGAGTATGCTTTTTCTCGGGGAAGCAATTTCTTGCTCGCATATGCCACTGGAAACTTCTCACCTTCATGGATTTGCAGAAGAACAGCACCCAAACCTGTCTCGGAAGCATCAGTTCTCAAGATAAACTGTTTGTTAAGATCAGGGAGTACAAGAATTGGTGCACTTGTCAACTTTGTTTTGAGGGTGTTGAAGGCTTTTTCCTGGCTGATTTACCAACGAACTCTGTTTGGTTCTTTGTTTTTTGTCTTATCTGTTAGGGGACAAGCGATAACAGAGTAGTTTGGAATGAATCGCCTGTAATAATTTGTCGTGCCAAGAAATGACCGCAGTTGTTTTTTGGTCTCTGGTCTCGTTGCCTGCAGAATTTTCTGAACCTTCTCCGGTCGGGGCTGCAGATGACCTTTTCCTATGACATGTCCAAGAAACTCGACGCTTTCATATCCCATGAAACACTTACTCGGTCTTGCTGTCAGATTTGCTGACCGAAGTCGTCGAAACAACTCTCTCAGTGTCTTCACATGTTCTTCCCAGGAGGCAGTGTGGACCAAGATGTCATCGATATAATTGATGATGTTGTCCATCCCGTGAAGTAGTCTTCTCATGATTCTGCTGAAAGTGGCCGGCGCATTTACAAGGCCGAAAGGCATCACCTTGAACTGAGATAAGCCATCTGGTGTAATGAATGATGTCAGAGGTTTTGATGATGTTTCCATAGGGACCTGCCAGTAGCCTTTGCTGAGATCTATTTTTGTGAAGTAGTAGTCATGAGCCAACTTAGTGAACAATTCTTCTTGATCTGGGATCGGTTCTGCATCAAATACTGTAACTTGGTTTATCTTCCGAAAATCAGCACAAAACCGGTTAGAACCGTCCGGCTTTTTAACCAAGACGATTGGTGATGAAAATGGAGCATTTGAGGGTTCGATTTCACCCATACGTAGCATTGTACTTACCTCTTCTTTTACTGTATCCCGAAGTGCATGTGGTAACGGGTAGGGTTTACTACGAACTGGCTCGTCTTTTGTTAGCTTTATCTCATGGTCACCAAGTGTAGTATGCCCAGGCAAATCAGTGAGAATATCCTTGTAGTTACCTATCAGTCGGTTGACATCGGCTCTGTGAGATTCATCAAGACTCTGATCAATGTGAACGTCTGCTGTTGTCTCCTTGGCTTCAAGAGGATGAAGATGTAAGAGGTTCTCATTTGAAAAGTGACGATCAATTGGCGACTTGTCCTCCGTCACGTTCTCAGACTCGACCACTGCTGTACAGGCTAAATCAAAGACACATGGAGAAATTTCTGACTGACAAACAGGATTGACTACAGTTATTTCTTCTGGTCGTTCAAGGTATCTTTTGAGAAGATTGGCATGGAAGACCTTTGATTTCCCATTTATGTCAATGCGATAGTCTAAAGTCCCAACCTTTGCTGTTTCAATTTCTGCAAGTTCCCTGGCTCGTCTAAGTGTCACATCCTCATGCTGACCAATCTTCAGGTTCTCAGCCGTCACGATCTCTTTCATAGGGTCCGGAATCTTGAGTGACCGAAATGGTTCGTCTTGAGTCTTGGCTTGTGACCTTGTCTGGACTGCGCATGCTGGTGCACATGGTGTCGTCCAAGATTCATCTGGGTCTTCTGGACTTCTTGCTCCTGTAATATTGCCTAGTATCAGATCATATATAGGGTTATCCATACACAATGCTTGTGTTGGACCAGAGAAGTATGGAGTACTTACTGTTATGTTGGCAACAGGAAGGTTCCTTACAGTTCCATCAATCAGAACACAAGTTTTTACCTCACTCGTCATCTGAGCTGGTGTGGCGATCTTCCGTCTTACCACGACGCCACTACAGCCACTGTCGCGAAGGACAGAAACCTTATGAGGACCAACCATACCTGTAGAAACTGGCATTTGTCTAATTAGAAAGTCACTACAAGCCGCACTCATTATTGGGAGTGAGTGACCACATTTTAGGGTAACTCGATCACTTTCCCTATTCATACAACAAGTATCTGGCAACGCTACCTTTCGGGTGAGCATACAGGCAACTGTCTCATATTTTGTGTGCGAATCAGAATTAGGTTGAGTATCATTTGTGTTCACCTTTTCTGCTACATCATTAGCTGGGGTGTGGTTATTATCGGAATCATCGGTTCTTGGAGTGAACAACCCAGCACACTTCGATGTGTCTTGTCTACAATTTCTGGCAATGTGCCCTGTCTTTTGACACCTGTAACATGTGGGTGGTGCAGCCTTAGGAAATGCCGATGAGCGACAATATTTAGCAATATGTCCTACTCGGTGGCAAATAAAACAGGTCACTGGACTTCGTTTTGTGGGAAACCCCTGAGACAGAGTTTTACTGTTCACATTGTCTGGTTTTCTAACTGCTTGATTGGTTTGTTTGGGGTACCAGTTCTTGTAATTGATAGGAACACCGAACATACCTCCACGAGCTTCCAGATACTGTTCTGCAATATCTGCCATAGCACCAATGTTCTTTGGCTGGCGCTCTCTGAGAAAAAGTGCCAACTCACGTCCACATCCGTCTGTGAATTGCTCTCGCAGAAGGAGATCTTTGAGCCCATCAAAACTTCTTTCTGCCTCAGCCAGATCCATCCATCTTGTCAAATAGTTCTCCAGCCTCGCTGAAAATTGACGACCGCTCTCTCCAGCCTCTGGTCTTGCCGTACGGAGTTTGTGTCGGAAACCATCTGCCGTTAGCTGGTAGCGCTTCAGTAGGGCCGACTTCAGAGTCTGGTAGTTCTCTGCATCATCTGTGGAAAGTCTGGTGTAAACTTCAGTAGCTTTTCCTGTTAATAATGCACTCAAATTAACTGCCCAATCATCTTTACTCCAGCCTTGGTTTGTGGCATACCTTTCGTACCTTTTCAGATATGCATCCATATCATCCCTACCTTCATTAAACGGTGGTAATTTAGGAGGGCGAGCCTTCATTCGTACTGTACCTTTTTCTGCAGTAGAATCATCGCCATGTTCAATTGACTCAACTTTTGATTTTTGCAACATAAGTTGTAATTCAGCAATTTGTTTGTCCTGTCTACGTAATTCTAACTGGTATGCTCTTTCGTCTCTTGCTAAAGCATCTCGTTCCTTTTTCTCACGCATTTCTCTCTCTCTTTCTTCCTCTTCTTTCTCTTCAACATAACTCTGTAACTCTTTTCCACTCAATCCAAAACTTTTGCCAACTTCCACTAATTTGTGAATATCCATCGCGAATAGCCAAACGCATGTATGCACGCGCAAAGCACCTAACAACCAACAAACCCAATTTAATATGCTACCTAACTACCAAGTTTTAATCTATCAATGTGCCCAAGTAATACAGCGTGCTCGTTCCCGGACAAGCCCCCAATAAATGTCACACTACCTCTTAGAGGTTTTCTACGGACATTATTTTAGAGGGAACTGAACACGCTAAGTACATGGGGACACAGACAAATAAAAACACGGTTAACTCAATCTTGGGTTCTCAAACTTATTCACTTAAACTGTCTCTTATTCACTATCAAAATTTACCGATTCTAAAACTATGATATGAAATTACACTTAAATGATCGAACGGAAATTTGGGCCCAGACAAGTTTTAAAATCTCAAGTATTCGTCTCCAAATTTACAATTTCAAAGTTATAAAATGGACGTCACAATTAGAAAGAGGATTTTACATGAGCTGCACTAAAATTATTTGAGATTCTAAAATTCAGTAATTAATGCATTCAGAAATCTAATCAGTAAAATAGCTCACGATATCTAGATGAGTTGTACCCGTAATTCAATTATTCAATTCCACAAAATGGCATATTCCAATCTAGGTTGATCACTTAAGTCAAATTTATCAATCAATTCTATCAAATCTATCAAATCTATCAATTCTTCAATTCTCCAATCTTCACCTCTAAATTATTCTCAAATTTTCAATTTCTGCACTTTCCTTCAAATTTCGACTGAGAATCTTTAACTCAAACACTCCTTGTTTGACACTTAGTGTTTTATCACCGCAATTAATTCTAATAACCTTAATTCTCAACTTGTAACAATTCACAACTTCAAATCACCAATCAACCCGTGAAGTTTCAAACTTTCAATTTTTAAACTTCAATCACAAAATCTTTGTTCAATCTCAAAATTTCTCAATTCGTTTCTTAGATTCACTTATTAATCACCGTATCTTCAATTTGACCTCAAAATTCACAAATCGTAATTCACTTCAAGTTTATCAATTTTCTCTTCTGTTTAAGTTGAAACCTTTCTGTTTCTATCACAATTTACTCTTTCAATAACACTTCTTTAATTTTTGTTCAAACACTTCTTCAATTTTGGTTCAAACACTTCTTCAATTTTTGTTCAAACACTTCTTCAATTTTGGTTCAAACACTTCTTCAATTTTGGTTCAAACACTTCTTCAATTTTGGTTCAAACACTTCTTCAATTTTGGTTCAAACACTTCTTCAATTTGGTTCAAACACTTCTTCAATTTTGGTTCAAACACTTCTTCAATTTGGTTCAAACACTTCTTTTCTTTCTGTACTAATCTCAAGTCATTTAGATTACCAATACCACATCAAATATTATCTTCGGGAAAATTGAATAATTATTAATCCTTCTTTCAATCTTGTTGATTTAAAATATTTACATTCTCACATTCAAAATCCAAATCAAGTTTATGTTATTATGCCAGTTATTTTATACAATCATAAAGGTGACTGCCGCCAGGTCCTTGTCAGCCTGCCAACTGTCTATGCAGCATCACTCAGATTTCGGTCCAAGGGGTCCGGTAGAGGTAGGGGTCCTGGACAAGAGCTTCAGTTCCTCAGGGTAGTGCGAGGCTCACTGTGCTCGGTAGAAACATCTCCCAATTCTTTGTGCCATAGTTAGCATCTTCGAAACTCTCTCGGAGTTGCATACAATGTCAGCTTTTTTTTCAGACCACATAATTGCAATGTAGATATGTGGTTGTTGGCTGTTCAGGCTAAAGCTGGCAATAAATCAGACTAGCTATATGACTAGCTGTATGACTAGCTTCAGGACAAAATAGGTCCTCTCTCACGCGTGTCTGGCGAGCAAGTGCCTGCAGCAGCTTAGCATAGGCAAAACCCCAAGCCGCTCCCATGCAAGGAATTTTGGAAGGCATTTGGCAAATGTTCGTACTCTACTAATCACTCATACTGCTAACTATGGCACACACGGGTAACAAAGCACTTTCCTTGGCACACCCACATACCATGAATAGCTTATTCAACAATACTGAATATTCATCACTGGAACTTACAACCTATCACTGAATCCACACACACATACATATACAAACACTCAAAATCACTCAACCAAATAAATCAGTTCAATGAATAAATGAAACTAAGGAAAATATACACAGTCACTTGTGACAGTATTTATGCTTCCGAGAATGGATGTACTGGCATAGCAGGGAGAGGATGAGTTGCAATATAGTTTCATGCAGAAAACGAAGTTGGCAAGAAGTTAAGGGTCCGCTAATTATGCAGAACTGACTGCTCAGATTCTCATTTGCAATAGACTGAGGTTCGTCTGCATGCGAAAACACAACATAGGACAACACCTTCAGGAGAGAATATGACCACACATTTTGGAGACCATGGTACTTAAAATACAGGGATGCTGCCACCTACATCTTGGAGGCCTACAACTACCGGTAGAGCCTAAATACAACATTCCGCCGTCGCAAGCACCAACACAATACTCGATCAGCAGCATAACATCAGATGGCTCATGACATTTTACCCCATCAGGTCGTTGTTCCCCCATCTCCAGAAAAGAATGCACAGTAGAAAGTGCCGGCGAATCACAGGGGAGATACGAATAGGGGAAAGCAAGATTGGGGGTCTAATGCAGTCATACCGCTAGAAGGTCCCGTGGGGAGACTAAACTCAGAATTTGAAGACTTGCTATTATGGCTGGACAGGAGGAGCCAGGCAAGGGATGCCTTGTAATATTCTTGCAAGGAGCGGCCAGAAGTTTAAGGCAACTTTGCTTTGAAAGATGGGCAGGAAACCTAGGGTGACTTGGTTGGACTGCTTGAGACTGAGTTTGCATCATTTTATGGAATTGTGCCACAGGCGACAGTGTCTAAATAACTTGGAATAGGCCATTGGTACTAGCAATGGGGTTGGACAAGGAGGTTCCGAAGAAGGCGCCGTCAGTAGTTCAAAGAATTATATTTGAAAATTAATACATCATTGGAGCTGTACAGGTCAGTTCTGCTTCGATTTCTGAAAGACTAATGTAGGTTAATATGTACAGTGTCCTTTTTTTAGTCGGATTAGACAATGTGTAATTGTTCACAAAGACTTGGCTGACATTAAGACAGTTTTCCAACACCTGAGAGAGGGAGGATAGCAAAAAACCCCACAAATACCCGATGGAGCCTGTTGGATTTGAACAATTAACGTCTTGTGTTCATTCCTCATGCAAAGTGTTGGATTCAGCAGGCATTATAACACCATGTTGAACTCCGTTGGATTCACCAGACGACTGAAAATAAGGCACAGTGGATTGAGCAGGAAACTCTGGTTGGACTCTGTTGGATTTAGCAGAGTAGTCCCGAGGACGTTTAAATTAGGAGTAATGGTAGTTGGCCTGCGAAAATTACTTCATTTTGGTTATGCCGCAGTAGCCACCATAAAAGCGTGTTTTAAGCAATTTTTACAACTCATTTGCGGGTTAAAAACAGTAAATGTCCACATTACATCAAGGTTACCCCTGGGGGAGGGAGTTTAACTACTTTCGGTGTACAAATCATCATTATTAGTGATTTGGTTGAAAGCAATTAAAGTTACTGAGCCAAACTTAATTGCTGTTAAAATTGCTACTACGTGTACTTTGGATTTCCTCCCGTAAGTTCTGCCAAAACAGTAAGCAAAACAAACAAAAAGAGAAACATGAGAATTAAAGATTTCCTTCACGTCGATTGCAGCCATATTGGATTCCCTCAATCACTGCAGTTGATCAAATTGATCATTTTGGTTCAAAGCGAATTTTTGACATTCGCAAAGACGTTTTGTTTGGGGGTTAGCCAAAAGCCCCATACTTTTAATGTTATATAAAAAATAACTTAAATTTATGAAAACCAAGGTTTTTCTTTCTACTCGGTTGTCATAACAACCATTGGGGTATCACTTGTCAAGTTATATTCTTGCCATAAATGGGCCGGGCATAGACCATAAATTGTTTGTCTTGCAAAAATGCTCTTATTTTGATGTTTAACACCTTACATCATCATGAAAAACACTTTTTGTAATCAGTTGCCATGGCAACTGTTGGCAACGTTCCTAAGATCGACTCTTTTTGTGTCTAAATTATGAGTAAATACTTTTCTTTTGTGTCAAATACTTTTAAAAACAGGCTCCAGTGAATTTCATTCCCTTTCAAATGTATGCAACAAGCCAAATCACCAGGGAAATAGAGCTAAAACTGTCCTCATTTTGAAATTCCAAGATGGCGGCCAAGATGACCTTTGAAAAAATGGAAACATTGGTTTTTGGGTTTAGTAGACCCTAAGGTTTCCAAAAATGTATAATTTACCTAATCCCCCAAAAATCCCAACGAAACTTGGATTAAGTACATTGTGAACCGGACTATTAAGAAGGATTTTAGATCAGATTAATGAACTTAAGAACGTCCCGAAAAGCACGGAAGGTGGGCGTGGCCGTCACCCCCTTCTTTTCCTTTTCGCTGATACCGCTGCAACGCAACAGTAGAGGAGAAAATGAAACCAGTTTGTATTGATGTCTTAACACCCATGAAATAGAAAAATATAACTTAAGAGTGGTTTTACCTTAAGAGCGGCGGGAAATGCGCGGAGGGGGTGGGGCCTCAACCCCCACCATGTACTTTTGGCTCATATCGTCGCAAGGCATTTGTTAAATCCTTCCAAGTTTCTTTCACAGCTGTTCTGATGTCTTGCGGAACTTGTGACACCAAGTTTATGAAAAAAAGGGCATAACTTCTATAAGATGGAATTTTGCGTCGGGGTGATATAAGTCAAATTAGGTTTTGCCCTTCACCGACCTAATAGGGCATAACTTCGTCAAGAAATGTCCATTTTCCAACACAGGCAGGCGTAAATGTTAACTTTCTCCATTGAAAAGTACGAGCACATGAAAGCGTGCATGACAGTGCTGACTAACAGATTTAATTGAACTTGTGCAAATGTACAACAAAAATTAAATTGGGAAAATGAAAACGTTTTTATTGATGCCTTGGCAATTGTGGAATATTAAAATATAACTTAAGAGTTACTTTTGGTCAGACTAATTAACTTAAGAGCGGCGTCAACAGCGCGGAGGGGGCAGCTGCAACCCCCCTTTGTGTACATTTTGGCTCCTACCGTCGCAATGCATTTATTAAGTTCTGCCAAGTTTCTCTAATAGTTGTTCTGTTGTCTTGCGGTTGTTTTGACACCAAGTTAATGAATATAGGGCATAACTTCGCCACAAAATTCGCAAATACCAAAATAGGTATAAGCTTAAATGTTAACTTTTCCATTCAACGTTCCATAACGTACATCGGAGGGCGTATGAGAGAGTGCCGACTGACTTTAAATAACCACGACAACAAAACATTTTAACAGGTTGTATTGAAACTTTACAAATGTATTATACTGATATTCCGTTGTCCATTAAAATAATTCCCGATGCTGGGAGAGCGTATCAGATTTCCGTTGCCCTGGGACAGTTCAATTAACTTTGTTCACCTTAGCATTTTTATTCTTCAAAACTTCTGATTTATGATCTTTGCACTGAATTAAAGTAGCCAAAGCGCTTTACCCAACCATGAAACATTATTTCAAGTTCACGATAACCAGCAACATTTTGTAACTCTTTTACCAAACTCACTGGTGCACTGTTGTAAATTTGTCTGGCGTGCTTCTTATAATTTATATATGTATGCTCTGTTGCATGGAACAGGGGACATGGGGATCAGATACTCTAAATAACAAAATCGTCTTTGGGTCTTAATTCGTGAGATCCTGTAGAACATAGTCTGATTTATTATTTAGACTTGGGAGATGAAACGTTGGCATTTTAAAGTAATAGTGGAAAAATGGGTATGCAAAGACCGCTGATCTCTCACATGGTCACTTAATGGGTTGGTTTTTTGGGGGGGGTTGAAGGGGGGGGGGGGGCATTTTTCCTTGTCCACCCTCGAAAAATCGAAATACGCTGGAAGAGTATACAGGTATTTGTTATGGGGGGGGGACTCCCATAACTTCAGCAGCTATAAACTTTCCCCACGTTTGAAAGTTCATTATCATGTTAAGAATTCATCTCGTAAGATTAGATATGGGTCGTGGAAAAGTAGGTTTGAATAATACATCTTGAAATATCAATAAACAGGGTATGCATAGTTAATTGGCCTTCGAAAGTGACCAGAAGGCAAATATAAATTATTTTCTCACATCCGATCATTATATGCATAGCATGAAGAACCAGCACACGGAGTTTTGTGCTTTAGTCTCAAAGTGCAAAGCTTTGTACGATATTTGACCTTAACAGCTCCGTCTTTTTTTTTCAAACCGGAAAACTGATATGTATTATATAATTTATTTTTAATTCACCAGCTCCTGCTACCTGTGTTTTCGCATTACTCTTATTTTAAGCAGAAGGTGATATCTCTAATGAAAAGATTCCCGAACATCTATCGACATCTGTAAAGTTTCAATTCCACCTGTAAAAATATTTTGTTGTCATAGTTATTCAGAGTCGGCACTCTCATGCGCCCTCCGATGTACGTCATCCACACATAATGGAAAAGTTAACATTTAAGCCAATTCCCGTTTTGGTATTTGAAAGGTTTGTAGCGAAGGTATGCCCTATTTTCTTAAATTTGGTGTCAAAATAAGTGCATGACATAAGAACAACTGTCAGAGAAACTTGGCAGAATTTAATAAATGCATTGCGACGATAGCGACCAAATTATATTCTGAGGGGGCTGGCGGCCCCGCCCCCTCCAAGCTGTTTGCGCTGCTCTTAAATTATTAGTCTGACCAAAAGGAACTCTTAAGTTATATTTTCATGTTCCATAAGTGCAAACGCATCAATATAAGTGGTTTCATTTTAACAATTTAAATGTTGTAGTACATTTTGCCTAGTTCCAATTCGATCTGTTAGCACTGTCATGCACGCTTTCATGTGCATGTACTTTTCAATGGGAAAAGTTAACATCCAGGCCTACCTGTGTTGGAAAATAGACATTTCATAACGAAGTTTACTCTATTTTCATAAACTCGGTGTCAAAATAACCGCAAGACATCAGAACAGCTGTGAAAGAAACTTGGCAGGATTTAACAAATGTCTTGCGACGATTGGAGCCAAAATGTACGTGGCTTTTCCCACCGCTCTTAAGGTAATTAGTCTGACCTAAAACCAATCTTAAGTAATATTTTTATATTCCATGAGTGTTGAGGCATCAATACAAACTGGTTTCATTTTCAGCGAAAAGGAAAAGAAAGGGGGTTGCGGCCACGCCTAGCCTCCGCGCTTTTTCGGGCCGTTCTTAAGTTCATTAGTCTGATCTAAAATCATTCTTAAGTTATATTTCCATAATCTACAGGTTCCAAGCTATCAAATGATACTGGTTTCGTTCTTGTTCTCAACATTTTGATTAAATGCAAAATTGGCCACATTTGGCATGGCGCCAATGGGCCTTTGTCTGATCTAGCGAAACTTAAGAATGGCCATTCTGTGATCAGGGTCGATGATACTATGCTTTAAGACAATCAGGGAATTTGTTCCCCAGATATGATTAAACAATATCCAGCTCTCAGTCTAAATGAAGTGTTGGAATGTTTGCGCCGCATTTCGAAGACCAAAGGGCATTCTAGTAAATTCGAACAGACCAAATGGTGTTGTTATGGCCGTTTTTGAATACCGCTTGGTTCAACTGGTATTTGATGATACGCTCTCGCTAAATCAATCTTGGAAAATATGACTTCACCATTTAAGGATGCGGTGAAGTCATGAATGTGAGGAATTGGGTAGCGATAAGGAATAGTAGCACTATTAAGAGCGCGATAATCGCCGCATGGACGCCAATCTCCAGTTTTTTTTGGAACCATGTGCAAGGGAGTAGCCCAACTGCTTTTTGATGGTCGAATTATGCGTAATTGGAGCATATGGTCAAATTCCTGCTTTGCAAATTTCCAACGAGGTCGTGCTTAACGACGTGGACGGGCATGAACGGGTGGGCCCTTTGTACGTATGTGATAGGATACGTCATGCTTGACGTCAGTAGTACAGTATCGTGGTTTTGTAAGATTAGGGTACTGACTTAGCAAGACGTGGAATTTTGATTTGCTAGTATCAATACTGAATGATGGACTTGGCGTATTTGTTGACAAATAAAAACCTGGAATTGAAAGTTAGCTAGTAGAGTCAACAAGTTTACAGCGTTTTATGTCAACCAATAATACAAAATGATCTAGGAAATCTGCACCTAATATGGTCTGGCTAACATCCGCTATGATGAAAATCCATCTAAAGGTACGCCTAAGTCCCAAATTGAGAGTCAGTGATTTTTCACCGTATATCTTAATTGGTGTCATATTTGCCGCTTGTAAGGTACATTTAAAAGGTCAATTTTTTTTAGAAATTGGAACTGGAAAAAACACTTACATCAGCACCAGTATCAACTAAGAAATGAATGCCAGTAACCTATCTTTTTTCTTTCTTTTTTCCTGTGACAGCACCTTTGAAATACAATTTGTTTTACAATACAATTTGATACATTTATTTCGATGCTGCATAAGGATGATACATAATACATAATGTTATATATTCAAATTGACAATACATACTAGAAATATTTACAATAGTGAACATTAACTAAATGGCAACATCTAGGTCCAGGGTGAAGCATCAGCTTTTGTTCCCCAGCCTATGGACAGACAGACAAGTGACAGACATACATGGAAAGACAGAGCACAGACACAGGTGTAAGACAGTAATCAAGGCCGTTATTATCCCTATTACATTTGTTAGTATGCAATTAACAAATGAGTTTTTAGTTTTCTAGCAAAAATAGAGAGAGTGGGTGATGATTTAAAAGAGTCATCAAGACTATTCCAATATAGAGTGCCACGTTGGACAACACTATTTTTGGACAATGAAGTTCTACTATAATTAACATACAGATTTTTCCTAGTGGCACCGCGGGTATTATATGAATGAACGTTTGAAATAAGTGTAAAACAGGGGTTAAAACAAGCAGGTAATGCACGATTCATATATTTATACATACATTTTTCTAAGTTAAGATGATACAGGTCAGTGAATTTTAACAACTTGAAATTTGCAAATAAAGGCCCAGGGTGTTCATAATAGCCAGTTTTAAAAATTACTCGAACTGCTCGTTTCTGGAGAGTAAGCAGTTTGTTGCATTTAGGAGTTGGACTACCCCAAGTCAGAATTGAGTAATTTAAATACGGTAAAACAAATGAGTTGAACAAGGTTAGCAATATGCCAAGTATTTTAGACGGTTCATTATACCAATATTTTTTGATATTTTAGCTGTTATAACGTCAATATGATTCTTCCAAGTTAAGTTCTCATCAATATGTATTCCCAAAAACTTGGTACCCTTAACCTGATCAAGATTAGTTTCATTTAAAATTATAGTAACAGACTGAGTGTACTTCTACTGGCTAGCACAAAATATTATATAATTAGATTTAAGAACATTTATCCATATTTTATTGGCTAAAAGTCAAGTAGTGATTTTCCAGAGCTCAAGATTAAGGTTCTGTACCGCTAGGTCTACAGTTTTGTCAGTGTGTAATAAACTTGTGTCATCTGCAAATAAGCAAAATTAATGATATCTGAAGTATTGCAGATGTCATTAATGTACAAGATAAACAATAAGGGACCAAATTCAGAGCCCTGTGGTACACTGCAAGTAATAGGCTGTTCTGTAGATTTTACAGAATTATACAAAACATACTGGGATCTGTCACATAAGTAACTTTTAAATAAGTCTAGGGCTATTCCTCGGATACCATAATGTTCTAATTTACGAATCAAGATATCATGGTTGACTGTATCAAATGCTTTCGATGAATCCAGAAAGATACCAATAGAAAAACGTTTGTCATCTATATCATTACACAATTTGTTAACTACATAAGATGTCGCTAAATCAGTAGAGCGATTACGTCTAAAGCCAAATTGTGATTCCGAGAGAATGTCATGTTTATATATAAAAGATATATATTAATCGTGTATATCTTAACTTTTCAAATAGCTTCGAAAATGTTGATAAAACAGAGATGGGTCTGTAATTTCCAATATCATGTTTGGAGTCTTTTTTTATATATCGGTATAACCTAAGCTACTTTTAACCCATCAGGAAAAACTCCAGCTGTTAGGGATTTATTGAAGATGTCAGCCAGCGGTTTAGCCAATGAATACTTGGCCTGTTTGATAACAAAAGAGTTCAATTCATCAAATCCAGGGGCCTTTCCTGGAGGAATTTTGTTCAGAGTGTCCACAATCTCTTCTTGCGTAATGGGAGTCAAAAAGAGTGAATTCGAACACCTTTCACGTAGGAATGCCTCAATAGGAGTGTTACATAATGGTAGCTCACTGGCAAGTTTGCTTCCTATGTCAACAAAATACGTGTTAAAGGCATCAGCAATTTCTTTACTATCAGTGATTTTGTTACTACCAGTACTGAAATACGTAGGGTTCATTTTTTGTTTACGGTTATTGAGTAGTGAATTTATAAGTTTCCAAGTACCTTAAATGTTATTTTTTTGTTGATTAATTTTTTTGCTTAAATCATTTTTCTTTGATAATTTTATAACAGAGTTGAGTTAATTTTTATACAAAGTATAATTAAATTTGTTCTGTGAAGTACGGTTTTTAAGAAACTTCTTGTACAAGTGATTTTTCCTCCTAATTGAGTTGTAGATACCCTCGGACATCCACGGAGACTTTGATTCATCATAACGATACTTAACTTCAACCACAGGAAAATGTCTGTCATACAGTTGTTTAACATGAGCTAAGAAGTTTTTATACATACAATGGATATCATTCATTGACATTATACTATCCCATTCAGTCTCATTCAGATCATGAGTAACATTTTCAATATTTTCGGCATCAAAATTTCGCCTTTTATAATTTGTATTGGTCTGAGCACTTTCTCTAAAGTTATCAATGATTAAAAATACCGGAAGATGGTCACTGATGTCAGTTATCAGAACAACTGAAGTATGGTTCAAATAATCATTTGTTAGGATATCATCAATTAAAGTTGCAATATCAATATTAATCCTAGTCGGTTTGTTTATGGTAGGATAGAATGACTGAGAATCAAGAATATTCATAAAATTTTGCAGTGTTATCGGTATCACACTGCATTAAATTTATGTTATAATCACCCAAAATATAACATTTTTTGTTCTCAGTATTTAAACGACTTAATATTTCCTCAAAATGATCTGTAAAATTATTACATGATAAACACTGGGGTTTATAGACAATTCCAATGATAACATTTGATTTATTGGAATTAACAAGCTCTATAAAAAATGGTTCTGCTTCAGGGTTGTTAATACATAAATCATTACGAATTTTATACACAAGGTCTTGTTTTATAAGTACAACTCCACCACCTCTTTTATTTTGTCTGCAGGAACCTTCCAATGTATAATTTGGAACCTGGACTAAGGGATCATTTATGTCCTTTAACCATGATTCTGAAACCCCTTTGACTGAAAAGCTTGTTTGCAGTAAGTTTACATATTGAACAATACTTGTTATATTTTTAAGCAAACTACGAGCATTAATGTGTAATAATTTAGTATTGGTGCTGAATTTAATACCAGAGTCATGAATTGCTTGACTCATTCAAATAATTAAGCATATTTACAACAAATTTCTGAATGTCAAAAACGAACAGAAAGGGAGTAAACATTTGTGATATGCTGCCTTACACCAGAACACATAGAAAAATAAACACAACAAATAAGTACATAACTGAATGCATACATGTATCCGTGGACATGTAGCCATTAGAGTGGGTTGGCATCCCCAGATCTGTAGACTTTAAATGCACCGCTGTGGAGCTTATAGGTGATGACGGGAGGAATTGACCATGGAATGTAGGCGAATTTAACCCGCTCGTCGCTTCTTATTCTTGGCAGGTGTGGTAATCTCTTAACTGCACTCTGCTGGTGACATCATCTGAGTTGAAGATATTTGCACTTTTGAATGGGTTGTTCCGCAAGGATTAAGATGCTTGTTTGAGAATGTTTTGTCTATCGCTGAAGCTTAAGAGCTTACAATGGATGGGACGTGGCCGGGTGTTACGGGTGCCAGTGCTGTCTTGTGATGATCGATGTGCGGGGGTACGGTGGGTTCTTTCAACTTCGATATCTTGACCATATTCTATTTTTCCTATGTGATATGAAAAAGTCGGACAGAAATTTCTCACAGGATTGATCGCCTTCTGAGCCTTCGGGGATGCCGTGCACGACGATATTGTAACGGCGGTGCCGGGCCGCCGGCAGAGGGCGCCAGCACGGACCCACGGTGCAACCGTAGCGTTGGGACCCCTGCTGCTGGGCCAGGGAGACCCGTTGCCAGACTGCGCCGACTCAGTAGTGTGACTTTTGTATAGCGGCCTTTTGGTTGTGAGTTGTATAAAGAGAGAGACTCGTGTAAAGAAAGTGGGAAGACTAAATGGCCGGAGAGCCCCGAAACCCTGAAGAATAGTGTCTGTGGTTTCCTTCGTCTGGCGTGTGAGAACCCCTGATTCGTTCTACGTTACAATATTGTTCCTCCGACTGCGGTTTTGAAGATCCTCAATCTGATTTTCAAGTTGGCCGATATGCAGATAGTTTCCACGGGTTAGACTATCCGCACTTTCCTTGATGTCCTTTTGATGTTTATTCAGATACAAAGCCGTAGCTTTCCGCTCCTCTATTTCTTTTTGTTGCACGGCGATCTTTTCTACTGACTATTGGAGCTTCACTTCAATTCCAGTCATTCTAGTGCCCATTGTATCCAGAGATTGTAGTATCTTATCGAGTTTAGAGTTCATAGCTGTGATGTCATCTCTGCAGGTGCAGGCATGGCAGCCATCTTGATCTCGATCCACGTCATTTGTGGACAGCGGGGTGACATCTTTTTTTCGAATGCCGTTTTCTTCGGGTTCTGATTGTCTTCGATGATTCTGATCCGTCGGCCATGTTCTATGCTGTTAGTTGAGAAGGCTTATTGGCTTAGGGAGATGATTTTTGCGGTGTTTCCATTAATATCGGTGAATTTTCTGAGGAGTGCAATACAGCCGTGTCAACTACGTATACGTCATACTTGGTCTGTGACACTCATACGGCGACTTATTCGATACTTGCCAGACAATTCCGCCGTTGTTAATTGTTGGCGTTGTCGTTTTCCTGCTTTTTGTAAGTACACGGCTGATTGCACTTGTGTGCTTTGTCGCCGTAACGCCAGTGGGACCAGCAATGCTCACCTTCATGAGAAATTGGAAGGGGCGACCGTGTGCGACGTTCACGGCTTTTACTATCGCGGTCACGGTTGTCACGGCTATTTGAGCGATTTCGAGATTTGCTACGAATTCGGCTTTCTAGAGCTTCAACCTGTTTTGTCAGCTGTTCTACCTTTTCCCGTAAATCTGTTGTTTCAGAGGACTCGGAAATATCAGTATGTTTAACAACTGCAGCTGTTGCATTTTGCCCTACAGCTGGTGTGACTTCCATTATCTTATCTGCGATAATGACCAGTTGATCGATTGATACTGTATCACCTGTGGGCGCGAGGATAAGTTGCGCGTTTGTAGGGAGCCTCTGTAAAAAGAACTGTTTCAGAATGCTCTCTTCTAATGTATGGTCACCTAATAATTGACGCATGCGACACAGGGTTTGTGTGGATTTTCGGTCGCCTAACTTTTCTGCTATTAGAAGTTAATGTAAGCGTTTTTGCTCAGATGCCGAAGTACGTTTGATTAGTTCTTTCTTTAATTTATCATAAGGTTGGTTACCAGGAGCTTGTAAAAGTAAATCTCGTACTTCAAAGGCTATTTTTGGCTGCAAGGAAAACACAACATACGCATATTTGGTTTGCGCTTCAATCTGGGCAAACCAAACTCGCGGATCATTTGGCCAGTAGGGCGGCAATTTTAAACTAACCGCGTTTTGTTGATTGCCGAGCTGTGCATGTGACGAATGAGGTTTCTCCTCCTCTGTCGCCAAAGTTTGTTGCCTTGGGTTTTATAGAAAGAAGCAACCCTGCTAAATATCCGATTCAAATGTGGAACAGAAATCTCAAAGTAATCAAGTACAATGAATAGCACTATTGTGGCGCGTCTAAATGCCTTAGCAAAGTATGCGCATCCAATTCAAAGGATCGAAACAATTCGTTATACCACTTCTTTTTCAATGTGAATTTGGCATGAGGGCGTCATACAATTGTGAGAAGTCGTTGCGTAAGGATGTTTTGTGATGACCTGATCTATTTTTGCGCTTGCTTGGCTTTCTGATAGAGGTGTGCCACGAGAGTGTACGTGTGCTAATTCCTAACTGTACTTCGTTATTGAATTCTCGAATACGTGTGTTAGCTTGATCTAGTAAAAATCCAGTTGTTTTTGGTTATAGCTCAGTTATTCAACAGACAAAATGGGTGAAGATAAATGCTTACTGGCCTGAAACTTGGCAAAAGATGCTGAGGGAATGGCAACAATTGAAATTACTGTTGTTGGCCTACAAGCTAGAATATGCTGTTAATAGCGTTTAAACTTTGCAAATAAACCATCTGAAGAAAGGTTGGATTTCTGTAAACCCTTAGTACGAGAATGGACAGAATGCACAAAGTCTGTAAGATCGTTTATACCAGCAGTTAGCTTAATGATAGTAAAATCAAAATCACCGAAACTACGCAATTTAGTCAAAGTCGGTATCACAAGATCGTCAACTCTGGCACCACGTTGAATGACGAAATCTATACTCAAATTACTGAAAGTAGGTCTTGTATATTCAAATGAATAATTACGAACTTGTGTAGGCATACTTCTTGTTGGAATGTCAGGGTCACCAATTTAGTGGGTGCGAAATTAGAATAATAAATTGAATAATTTCTGCGGCTAACTTTGCCTAAAAAGATTACGTTTATGTGGCTTACTTTGCCAAAAAGGGAAATACGATTTGACAGGTTTTTGTCTATAAATAACAAGATGATCTGGGCAGTATTTTTTCCGGTGAAAAATAAATATGGCTTGTATTTATTTATAAGTGCTGAAGAATAGATAAAAGGAAACACCTGGGTTATCGGTAAATGTAATAATTAAATGCGACGTCACCGTAGCTCACCTATTAGCTGTATGCTACTGCAAAACTGGTTCACTACGGCAACGAAGTAAAAACTCGAGGACTATTATAAATGAAATAAGAAGAATTGAATTGAAATAATAAAAGGAATTCAGGCTACTACAAAGTTACTCAACTACAAAGTTATTTAACGTTATTAAACCGGGCCCTCGATTTCTAAATGGCTGTCAATAGTCAATCATCTGTTGTGGAATATATACAATTACCATGTTTCACACATATCTACTGTTAGTAGTTCAATTTATACAAATTGAAGTTCATAACTGGACTCTCGTGCGTCTTGCACTCTTTGAGTCACAATAATCGATTAAAGTTTAGTCTAGAATGAATACAAATATTAATATAATACATAGTTCCGGAAATGTCAACACCTCCAAAACTTGTTGGAATATGTCACAAGGTCCACTATAATCGGGACAATTGTGAGGGTGATACAGTGTAAAAGAAACCATGGAAAATGAACTTCACCAACAAAAGTAATGCGAGACACTTGACAAATTGTATGGAAACAAAGAAATTTAATACAACCAACTAACTTAATCAAAATAAATTACAATATTTACAATTGACATTTAATTACGATATAAATCCCCACCACCAACATAAGAATACCGGCACGGACACGAACAGAGACATCGGGTTACGGGTGTCGATGGCCTCCAGTGGGTGACGTCCAGTCCACGGGATCCTGGTCGTCGGCGCGGCGCTCCCGGTAGCTCATCGATGGAACATTCAGGTGAAAAAGCGTGTCCCCGTTCCAACCAAAAAACCCAGAATAAATTTGGCTTTTGAGGTAAGTGACTTAGTAGCCCCCCGAACTCGGCAAACCCATTGCCAAACGGGCGTCTTCAAAATTCATCGGCATCAGGCCAGCAATACACAAATTTGAGCGCCTATCCGTCGGCCTTCCCCAAACTGGAGAGCAAAACAAGGGCCTCAATACCCCCGTGTCCTCGAGCCGGTGAGTAAGCTACTAAGTGACGCATTACTCCAAACATTTCATTTTATACCACTCCAAACATATTTGTTGGGATTAACTACCCCGATCCTAACAGACCAACAGCGTTGCAGCTCTTAAATTCTTAAACCATTCTTCAAATGACATTCTACAAATGTGGGGTTCACCTGAGCAATTTGCATGTTTAAACCAAATAAGGAACAGAGTTCTTTGTATTACACCCAAGCAAGTAAACCTTTCCCTGTGTGGTAGTTGACAAAAGATATCTCAACACGCGAATGCACATGGTTTAAAGTGGCAACTAGTGTCAAATCAACCATTAAATTTGTAGTTTAAAGTGAGTTTCATTACATGTATTAAACGACTATGATTTTAACACTTCTTCACCAAATTTCATATAATCATAAACAATAATCTTATACAACAATAACAAGCACTCTTATCCAATTATAAGGACTAAACCTATACAATCACAATCATAATAGATCCCACAAAATAATCAATTTCTCAAATATATTGACGTTTGTGACAGAATACAATCTGGAATATAGGAATCCAAATCAAATCAATAATTTAAGACAAATTATTATTACATTATCAAATTAAATATTCATTTAAATAATCACTATGACTGATAGTGTTTATTTTGGGTTGTGTTCTTGCAGCAGTAACCTGAGAGCAGCTTTATGTCTTGCTCTGGCCATGGTCGGTCCTTTCCATCTTCTCTCTCCTAGCCTTTAGCCTCCTGCTATACTCATCTGAAGACAGAACTTTTGTAACGCGTTGTTGCTTGTTCTGTCCCAGTACTTCGTATGTAAGGCGATCCACTGGTTTGCGGAGTCTTTTGGGCCGGGATGGAGGGAGTTCTGGTGTATCTTTCTGGGGTTGTTCTAGGGTGACCGAGTTTTCTGATGGAGATGAAGGAGAAGCTGGGGTGTTCAACATACTGCCATTATCTGACGTAACTTGTTGGTTTGGAGATAGCTGCAAAGGGCTTGGCTCAGAATTAGTTCTTATAGGACTTTGCGTTTGTGATGTTTTCAATCGGATGTTTGGAGTACAGTCCAATTTTACTGGTATGTTTACTATGTCATCTTTATATTCTGTACTTGAACTTTCATCATCTGTGAACATTTTGTCTTGTAACTTCTTTTTCTGCTCCTTTCCCTTGTTAGACTCCTTCTCTCCCGTTGTTTGTGGTTTGTGAGATGTTGACTGCTTGGGACCTTCCGGCGTTTCTGCCATTGAGTTATGTTGTTCATTGTCGACAGGGAGGAACATGCATAGAGTTAGCATGTTGCGATGCAGTGTGCGGTCTCTGTCTCTGTCGTCGAGTGATTGCACCGTATGCACAGGAAAATCACGATGCTTGGAAATGACGACATATGGTTGAGCTTCCTATCGGTCAGCTAACTTGCATGGTCCAATTACACCTACATTCTTGTTTAGGACAACTACTCGACCGCCAGGACGTAGGGAAGCTAAGAGTATTAAATTAAGATAAAATGGATTGAATGTAGTAATTACCGGTATTGGCGAAGACAGAAAATTAAAGTGTTAGCTCGGTCTTCGACAATGAGTAAATGATTTAGTGCGCGGCAAGGAGTGCCCGAAACCTGACGTTGAGGGCGCTCTACTAATTTGAGTATAAATAGCCTAAAGAGTCACAGACAATAAACCCAATAGGGATAAACCACAAAATAGAGGAATAGAGGGGGGATATTTTTTCACTCGTCATAGTTGTATTTTTGGAAGGTTACATTCTAGTTTATTCAAATTGGCTAGTCTGGCAAATACGTGACGTTGCACAAGAAAATGAAAAATTTGGCTGACGTTGAGCAACGGGAAAACTGTCAATGTTAGGCCTAAGGATTATTTCTTTTTAAATGAGTTCACATAAATAAACGAACATCAAGAAAGATCTCTGAGTAATAATAGTAATAAGATATCTCACCTCCAGGACCACATGATCATTATTATTAAGATGTTTGTTGCCTAACAACCGCATCATCCTTAGCAGCAACCCTTCACAACCTGATTAACTTTAATACTTGAAATGAATCTACATAAGAAATGACCAGATGATAAGTTGGTATCTATTTTAAAAAGTTTACATCATGGGAAATTCGAATTGGCTAGTCTTATGGTTACCTGGCGGTGGACCTGGATACCAGGAGTAGATAAGTGATGTTATATAAGGAGATAAAAATACGGCTGATGCTCAGCACTGAAAAGAATATGGGCCACGTTTAAGAATTAATTACTTTCAAACTCAATAGATGAACAGGATATATTGCAGTCAAAACTCTGAGAACCTGAACTTTAATACTTGACACGAATCTACACGAGCTAAGTCAAACAGAATTATAACAATAAAGGCACTAGGTATGCTACATAATCGTAAACCTGCATAGTATTTTGTCGGGGAAGCAAAACCAAAAGTCCTTAGCAAAGGACCCATGACAAGAGTAAACAACATTCTACGTATGCTTCTCCGATGTTTGAAGATTGTTTCTTTAATCATCTGTTCTGTATTTTGGTTCCGAATTCAACTTGTGGTTCGCATTGATACAAACAAGGACAGATCCAGAACACATTTTTGATTGGGGAGGGTGGCAAAATAATTAAGGACACCCACAAAAAGGGGTCCAAAATTACGAAATGGGGTTCAGGGCCGCCCCAATTTCTTTTGGATTCTAGATGTTCTGTGGTGCGATCTGAGACAATAAATTTGTGACCACATTAACCAAATTAGTTTGGATCCCCGTATCCGCCCTTGGATACCAAATGAGGCCACCTTGAGCTCAATTGAACGTTCGCTCCATTTAAGTATGTAATATTTTAGGGCATAAATATAATTTAGGGCAAAACAAGAAACACTGCATACATGTATAACCCATGGATTTATTAGGATGTTTAACAAAACCCTCTACAGCCACCATGATTGAACTTCAGCATCGGCAGGATTTCGACTTTCGTACGTACGGTAACTTTCGCATCTTGCCCCAGAGCTCGAGTGCGCCAGCAACTTGGAGTCAATGTTAAACTGAGGGCGAAGGGCAGTAAAGGTGACCCTCTCCTACCCCAGCGATTGAAGCAGCTGGGACTCCAGAGCCACACAAATAACATAAAAGCAGGATATTCTCAGTGTAGTGCCAGAATAACAACATCTCTGTTCCTAGATGAAGATATCCCTTGTGCGAGGCAGGTTTCTGGTCTCTCTATCATCTACATTCGTTAGCTGTTTCAGCACCCTATCCCTCCATGCGCACCAGCACCTTTTGTTGAAGCCTCAGCGGGCACTAGTTTTGTCATCAGCTGGTGAGGAGCGCCTCGCAGTGACATCCCAGGTCCTCTAAAGTAGCATTGAGGACCGTCTTAGAGGTTAAAGAGACGGCCAACAAGTTCTGTAGAACTCGATGCCTCAAGCAAGTCTAATGAGTCCGCGTGTTCAAGATTCAGAAGTGAAAGTCAACTCAATTTGGTCAATGGTCACAGAATAAACTTTTGAAAAGTTATGTTTGTTTGTTAGTTGAAAGTTAAATTACCAAGTTAAGCCTGTCTCAAAGTTGAGGAATTTTGGTGTCTATAGTGATTTATCCGTGGTCCGAAAAAAAGGCAACCAACCCCTACATTTGCGTAATTAAATGTTCGAATATGTTGTTCATAGTACTCAGACATCTCCGCTAAGTGCTCGTCTATTAATATTAAATCATTTAAAAAGTTAATAAAACGTAAACATATTACCTGTATTCTTCTCAGTGCTGCGCATCGTTGAGTTCGCCATCCATAGCCGCTGGGTCTGACAGTAGTACGTACGTTCTGCGTACACAGTCCATTTTTCACCCGGAGGCTGTTGCATGTCCTGAACACTGTTTATGTGGCGTCACTTATCGGCTCCTGGTATTCTGATCCACCGCCAGTGAACCATAAACTTAAGCAATTCGAATTCCCCAAGGTGTAATTTTTCCAACAATACCCACTAAACACTTGGTCATTTCCAAAAAATAAATGACCCCGGGCTTTTGGACGATGTAACAAACTAGGTTAATACAACTATTGTTTGACTACACGCCCAACTCTGCACTCTAAGAAGAAGTGCCTAAAAATGCTGAGTAAATGTGTTGAGTACAAAAGTTGAGTACTTTCTTACCCAATTAAAGGTTAAGTGACAATTTAGCCTGTACCCTTCAAAAGGGAAATTTGACCCTTTGATTGTGCAACCAGAACAATCCAAATTGTAAACAACGTAGTACTCGAGTACTACTTAAGTACTTTTTTGGAGAACTCGTACTCGTACTCGAATGTCAAGTACTCGTATTCGAAATTACGGTACTCGTACTCGGCCGGCAAAGCACTCGTACTCAAATAGCAGTACCTGGGGGGCAGGCGCGGTTCTACGGGGGGGGGGGCTAGGGGGGGCTTTAGCCCCCCAAAAATTTTGTCTAGCCCCCCAAAAATAAATTCCGTAAAAAAAAAAAATTGCATTAGCAAAAAGAAGGATTGTGATGTACATGCGAACGTTATCCCCCTAAAGAATTAGTCGTGACAAGGGTGCATTAGTTAATATAGTGTGCATGAGTTTAGGATTTTATTGGCGCTCCCCATTGAAAATATGGCATGAGCCAACCCCCCCCCCCCCATTGATTTTCGGAGGCCTAAGTGTCTGGAAAAAATAACCGGTCTACATTTCAGCACGCCTCCCTGAAAAAAAAATCTGGATCCACCGTGCTAGCCCCCCAAAATATTGGTTCTAGAACCGCGCCTGGGGGGGGGGATGATATAGCTTGACTTACCATGGCCTTATTTTATCAATAATTTCAGTTTAAAATGGTTGATTGGCTTGTGGAGAAATCGAGATTTCCTGATTTTCCTCTGTGCACGTCCCGACAAACACATTTAACAGCTGGCCGTGAGTGGGTCTGTATATCGGTCCGACTGGGCCTGGGCCAATTACGCGCAATGAACCATTTGCCGTATGGCCGTATTCGGAAATGCAAGAACTCGTTCTCGTACTCGGAAGTACGAGCATCCGTATTTGGGGGTCAGGCCGAAGGAGAACGGTTAACAAAATACGCAGTAGACAGCCCTCCTGCCAGCTGGGGCTCAAAGGAAAGGTAGGTCATTTTTAAGGTAAAAATTTGACGCTACAACATTGTGTAAGTATTTTGAAGTCAATGTTTGGTAAACGTTTTACGCAGGAATTGAGTAAAATTTGACGCAACCCCTGTTGCGCAGCGTGTTACCCCGCCAACTACCAGGTTCCCTTTTTACCACCACGAAGAGTACAATTTTACGCAACATTGGGTGCTTTTTTTCTAAGAGTGTGGGAGATACCTGCTTTGAATTTTAATCCCTAAAGCCTCCAGGCAGCTACAATGTTCTTTAGTATACGCATCCTCCAGCCGCTGGCATTGGTAGTCTTTTGTTTAACAGTTGTGTACTGACACTATCCTTTTCTTGTCGCAAAGTTTTTCATGCATCCTATTGGTAACCGGTTAGGCAGAGTGGGTATTGGGTATAAAAGTCAGAATTGCTAGCTTTAGGTGTGGCCATTTTACTAAATCAAACTGGCAACGGGTCGGAGTAGCTTATTATGGGTGTCATTGGGTTTTATTCCGTTTGTGCAGATAAGTCTCTGTTAAATGTTTTTCCCTCCCCCATTTTAGTTTGGTTTCATATATTTTTTTGGGTTAATGCACGTGTTTGCCTTTTAACTCCAGCCCACCTTTTCGCTGCACCGATATCTACTCGGCTTAGCCATTTGTATAAACCTGTTCCATGCATAAATGTCGAGCCGCCCTATTTCATGTAAATACCGGGTATTTCTTTATAGCCACAAACTCTAATCATTTTTGTAATAAGTAATTATTTTATTTATTTATTGAATATACATTAATTGTCTGGAGTGCCCTCTGGATTTTCTGTGTTGCCCTGTGCATTTTGTTTGAGTGTCATCCCTTTTTATGGGTCAAGTTCAGAAGTTGCTGCCTATCTGGGCAGCGCCCCACTGTCAGCTTAAGTGCATTACCGCTCGGTCCGTTACTGCTCGGTCCGTTACAATACTACGCGAACAGTTTTGGAACAGCTGCAGCGAAGAATAACGCTTATTCTTAATGAACGTAGACCGCGTAGTATTTCCGATATGTCACGCCTAGCTGAACAGTATTCAAAAGCGCATGGTAGTTTCGGTGTGCCCCCAAGTGCTAAGAAACCTCCGCAAAGCACATAAACAAGGAGGCCAGATACTAGACCGCCGTTTAAACCACACAGTGCGCCAAAAAACACACACGAAACAGTCAAGGTTTAAGGGACGCGAAGAATATCGTACCCCTCCAACTTGCTAAATTTGCCACAAAGTAGGTCACCTCGCATGAAACTTTCTACAAACCCAAGAACTACAACCAAGTTGCAAGCATTATAGCGTCTGCATTTTCACATGTTTCAGATAAGCCAAGTGACTCAGCTGCGCGTCCACCGGAACAAAGCAGGCGAACACAAAATGCTGCCAAAACGATCCAAACACCGTCGCAATCATTTGAAGCAGTAGCATGTATGGTTCCTCCCAACTCTCTAGATCAATGGTATGGTGGTTAGGCAAGATTTAGTCCAAGGTAACAATTTGACAGGCCACGAACGCATTATTCTCTCTGATAGAACCATTTGGAAAGCACCCATCGCCTTAGCGAACTGAAACACTCTGTATTTTGTCGGCTCATGCGCAACGTTGTGCATGCCAAATCCAGTGTGTGATGTCATTATTAGTAACATTGTAGGTGCACGAGTTCCTGGAAATCCAAATTTGAAATGGCAAAATCCACATTCACAAACGCAACTTAGCCAAATTGATCATTCCCAAAAAGTACATGGCAAACCTGAACCAATCCTTTCAAGTGCTGGTGAAACTAGGTCACAGAAACTGAAAAATTAAGAAAAAACAATGAAAAAACTAAACGTGCCTAACAAACTTCCAGAAATTGACAGTGAAGAACTTAAATTGGCTCAACAAAATGATCCATATTTTGACCGAATCAGAGAGCTTGCCTCGAGTGAAGATGAAAGAAAAACTAGAAACGGCTCAATGACAACATTCCTCGTGTCTGATGGTCTGCTGCACCGCAAGTTTGTTTCACAAAGCTATGAAGTTGGTCAGCCTCATAACCAGTTAGTGGTTCCTCTCAAATACCGCCAATACATAATTAAAATTGCGCATGATTCAATCCTCGGCGGACACCTAGGTGCCAAGAAATCGGCAGGTAAGGTCTTTAGCAATTTCTACTGGCCATTTCTACTCGTAGATCGCTTCGTCGGCGTACTCAAGCAATGCTAAAGCGTATAATGTGACCCACTCTGCAAAAAAGGACATTATGTTGCAACATTTCAAAATAGAGTTTTATATATATAGACGGAAAGGCCATTTATTAAGCTTTCATTTCATATATAGTTGAGGTCTGTAGCATTCTGCATTTTCAAGATATTGGGAAATTTATATATATATTTTTGGACATTTCTTGAAATGACGTAAGGAGAAACAAGCCGTTTAAAAAGTCTATTGAAATTAATTTAACTTTAAAATTTTGTTTTAAAGCCACTTGATGCGATTGCATGTTATGTATGTTAACATTATTTGACACTAAACTAGTGAGAATAAAGTGACTTTTTGGTTGAAACACTTGTTCTTCAGCGGATATGATATGTACATGTGGTTCAAGTTACATGTTTGGGGAATGGGGCAAGTGGATTTTGGGGGGTTTCAAAGCCCCGATTCCCCCCCCCCCCGCGATGAAACGAGAAGGGTAGAAAATAAAAGCCATTTGGATACCTAAGGGGGATAGCTGTAAATAAAAAGGGAAAATCGCAAGAAGAGCGCCACCAAAGCCTACACCCCCAATTTCATAATTTCGGACGTTAATATGGGCCAACTTTTTAAAAAAATTCGAAAAACCACAACATGGAAGCACCCCCTTTGCTATACCTGAACAATTTCTTGCTAGTACTAACTCTATAATTTGCATACTTGGACATTGTTTACATGTTAATTGATCAGAAAACCATAAACAAAGAAGAAGCACATGACAACAGTTTTGTGAACCATGAGTCTTTCTTTTTTTATTGAACTCAAGTCTTGAGTCATTTTCAGAAGAGAGGATGGATGTATATTTTTAATTCTCTACCATCCTGGACTTAAATATTGACTAAATACACATGTACAATAAATTATCAAGCGCATGAAAGTCTGCAAAGGAATTTACAAACACAAGTACGGTGAACCTTGAAAGCACATGTGCAATGAACCCCAGTAGCATTGATCACTTTAAGCAAGAGTTGTGTGAATTGTGACTTTGACTCGAGTCATGATGAACAATGACTGAGTTATGTTGAACAATGACCGAGTTATGATGAGCAATGACCTAACTGACCCCTCGGCCCAAGACTCTTTGAGTTTGTGACTTGGACTCGATGTGTACATTTGTAAACTGAACTGCACTCTTGCAAAGGTTGTACTATTTTCTAGAGTGGCTTTTACTAATTTCAAATTCAATGCCAGCCGCAATCCATTGTAAATTTTTGCAACAGAAAGATCCAAAATTTACAGCAATTATTGTAAAAAGGCACCTGGCACATTGTTAGTTTTTTTTCTTTTCTGGATTATGTTCTCTTTCTTGTAGGAGTAAATAACTCATAACACGGACACAACCTTTGTGACTTGTGATGTGGACTAGGACTTCACCAACCTAACTCGAACTTGGATGCAAAATTTGAATAACAAGGATTTGGACTGGGACTCAAATCTGCTTAAAGCAAACTGCCGCTTAGGCTCCAACCCAGGAGGAGTCTGTGGATCAGGGAGCTCAAGCCCTGGACGGGCATCACGAGACTTCAGGAGCTGGAAGCCTCTCTCCGGATCAGCTAGCCTCTGCCTTACGTACACCACACCTGGCTCATAGAGGGAAAAGCTGTAGAGGAACAAAGGAACAGGAAAAACATTATAAATAATTCAATCCATTCCGTAAACATCTGACCCCATTTTTAGTTTTAATAATGTATGTTGTTTTCACAGACAAAGTTCAAACGCAACTCAACGAAAATGTTGGTAGCTCTTGATGCCTTGAAGTGTCTTGAAAAGGTGACAAGAACTCCTGCCAGTCAAACTAGGAGACGAAGATGTGTCCTTCCTCATCTCCCACTAGCTGAGGGATATTTACACCGGTCGGTGTACTTGGGTAACCACACCAACAACTTCATCAAGGCACGAGACTGGTGTTCGGCGGTATCGTTGTTTGAAGAGGCCGAAACACCAGTCAGGGGCAAACTTGGTGTGGCCAACCACCATAAAATGAATCTCGATGGACTGATGGAGACCGCACATACACCGCCACAACATATACCACAGAACGAACCTGATCTTGTTCTGTCCACTGCAATTATCGCAGTAGAGATGCGCCGTGGATTCCCCCAATCCATAAGAATCAAAGAAATGATGGAGATAACTGTTAACTGCGTTGCTGCCTTTGCATATCAGCACCCTCTCATCAATTAAAAGTTAACCTGCTGGGTTACGCCCTCACAATGGACACCGAAAATGCCCAGCTTCCTTGGTGTCAGGAAGTACACAGGCCGAGGTTGCATGGGATCCGCTGGAAGGTGCACTTGCTGCGCATAGTCGAAGGAGTGGTGCATTGTCATGTGCCTTTTGAAGCTCTCGTTTGGTCCAAGACGACCACCCCTTGTAGCTCGGCATCCACCTTGGCTTCTTTGACCAGCTCCCGGTAGAAGGTCCTCTTCTCCCCACTTAGAGCTAGATGAGCTTGTTGTATTCTACATCTCTCCTGCTTCTGTGCATCTGGTAGGTTGGCAGATCTGTACTCATGAGGTTGTTGTTTCTCTGGCACTGCCAGCAAACGTCAGTCAAAGGTTTGCAGCACACAATGAAGGGGCACATGGCATTCCAGAGCTTTCTGAACGTAGATAGTGCCACCACCCTGTCACCTATGTTGAGTAAAGAAACATGCCATTAATTTAATAACATTTTTAAAAATAAGAACATCTTCCATCAGCCTGGTACAAAGACTGTTATCTCATCGCTACATTTTGAAGTGAAAAAGATATACTGTCCGTGCTCTTCAAGAAATTTGAATTTTTTATTCTTACAAATTAAAATTGTTATATTTTCAAAAACTCCCTGCTTTTTTCTTTATTTGAACATCTGCAACCGTAACGCACAAAATGCCTCTAACGTACAAAAAATACACCCTGCAGGATATTAATTATTGAGCCGCGAAAAATCGCGGGCGGATTGTTTTCCTTTTAGGTTCGATGTCTCATTCAAAAGTTCATGGCTAGAAAATTAAAGTAGAACTTCAAAAAAAATTCCATTATTTTTAGGAATGAAACGCGAAAAGAGCGGACTACTAGTAAATATTTTTATAAGGGGAAATTTCTTGCATCAGTTATTTACGTACATGTAGTTCTGAATATCCGTCACAGGACTGTTCATGTACATACGGAATAATCGTTTAATTTAAATACTGCCAACTCATAAAAGATCACAAAAACTGTAACAGCAAATTCTGACATCCCAAATCATATTTCTTTTTTTTCGTTTTGTTTTGTTTTTCTTCTCAACTTACAGAAAAACATTGTTTTACTATAAGAGTTGGCAGTAATTACTTGACTGAAAGGTAGTTAACTTACCTGACTCCTCCAGAGCAAGCTTGTACTTCCTCCATACGTTGGCCTTAGTCTCGCAAGAAGGGAGAAGCTTGATGTCATCTCGTTTGGACCCAGGGATGCGGCCAGGAAGAAGGATTGCATGAGTTTCAGCGTAGTTGCCCGTGAAGTTTCTTATCTTGACTCGGTCATCGTAGGTCAGGTGGTTGGGAAATGTTCTCCCGGAATTTTTGTGGCGCCTTGGTCTGCAGCCGGGGGCCGTATCATAAGTCCGACGCCTCATAGGTCCGACAAATTAAACGCCTCGTTTTTACGTTGTCGGACTAATGAGGCGTCGGACTTATGAGGCGTCGGACCAATGAGGCGTCGGACTTATGAGGCGTCGGACCTTTGAGGCGTCGGACTAATGGGCCTTTATTTGGTTAGGGGATGCGATTTTGTCGGACTTATGAGGCGTCGGACCTATGAGGCGTCGGACTTATGAGCGGACCCCTGCAGCCGTTCTCTTGGTAGTGTTTATGTAGAGCTCTTAGCTTGTTGTTGCTCATACTAAAAATAAAATATAAAAACAAATTAAATAATAATAATAAATAAAAAAAGAACCGGTACGCAAATGTCATGGAATAGGATCTAGTTGTCTCCTATCAGGGAGGGGGTGTGGACTCCACCTCGGGGTTGAGGGTGTGTACCCTTGGGATGGAATAACAACTCTGAACTGCACTCACTGATCTTCAACTTGATTATCTCATCATTTAATTATCTTGGTTCGTCTTCATTGATCATCAATTAGCATTGGCACATGGTAGAAAACATCGGTATAGTAGAAAACAAAAACCCCCAAGCCAGCCTGCTCTCACTCACAGCTGCCTATTCTGGCATCCTTCCGGGATGCCTATCATCTCCCAAAAAGAAAGAATTTGGCGTGTAATTTCCAGCAACCTTTCACGTCTTTCAGCCCATCGACAGCGAAATGCAGAAAGAGTGAGAACCCTGAAAAGTTGTTACACACTCGCACCAGCTGGGCGGACTTATTACTCCGCACTTATTAAGTGTTTATCTTAATTAACACAAGTTATAATATGCCCCATAAACTATTCAAGAAGAATTAATAATCAATTATGTAAAGCTGAATTTCCCATTTAATAAGCAAAAGGTTTTCCAAAGCTTGCAAATGCAAGTACTATATTCTAATGGTTGAGAATGGATACAGTTGTTTACATGGGTTAAGTTGTATCTGCCCAGATACAGTGTACATGTACTCGACATTAAAGGGACTTCATAAAAGTATGGACACAAATCAATGAAGTCTACACAATACAATGCGTTACAGGCGAAAATACTCCGTTCTCCCACACAAATATCACACAAACTTTGAGAGGGCACAATGATATTGATTTCCGGGATGCAAAATAAACTGGTGTATACTACTGTATTTTATTGAAGAGCTCAGGAACACGGGAAGCGCAAGTGATTTGTATTCATGTAGGTTGCAACATTCCCAAACATAAGGCCAAAAAAAAGGTCTCCGGTTTCTGGTATGCGCGCGCGTCGCCGTAGCCATGCGCGTCAGCAAAATGAAAAAGGTTTTTTTTTTCAATGAAAGATGATGTCTCAAAACCGCCAAACTCACTGGTTTGACTGGAATCCTGCTGCTGCACAATTTTAACGTGTTTTTAGATTAGGTTATGGTCGAGAATAAGCTTTATGTGGCCTCTATGGACTCCCATATATTTGCACTAAGTTTAGTCGGGCACCATTTGCAGTCATCAGCCGACATTGGAAGAAAAAAAATCAGGTAAAAAAAAAAAAGCCGCGTCGCCGCACCACTTTTTGGGCAAGCTCCATACCAGCAACTGGAGACTTCTTTTTTGTGTGGCCTAAATAGCGTAAAAAGAATACACTGAACAAAACGTCCCCAAATCCGGTATTTTCTATTTTCAATAATATAAAAAAAAAAAAATGGCCTATTGTGCATTAAAAATGTTTAAATGTCTCGCGGGACGGGTTAATGTATGAGTCTTCGAGGGTACGAATTGGCGATCAGGTACGAGATGGTGAAGTTACGAGTTGGCGAGAGTTCCAAGTTGGTACCCAATGGTTCGAATTGGCGAAAGTTTGAGTCAACTCACAATCCTGGAAAATGATACACACTTGATTGTGAGATTGTTAATCAACTGAAACTTTGGGTATTGTGTTTTAGTTATAAATTTGCCCGAAACAAATCAAAATGCTTACTTATGTAGAAACACAAAAGTTGTTGTGCAGACAGGGTAGCCATGGAACCTATAGGTAGACCCTCGACGTTCTCGCTCTGTCTGGTCCTTTCTTCGCGAGGTCATCGTTGTCTCTGTGTTGACAGTAGCACTCCGAATCTCGCCCATGATGTCCTTCTCCCCCTTAAAAAGAAAACGATGGTTTATTGTTTGTACATGTATTTTTTTACGAAAAAAAATAAAAGCCTGAAATTAGTGATTTATTTTTAACATAAGGCAACATACATTTCTAAAAAACAAAAAAAATTCAAATGGGGATTAATTTACTAATTAATGCCTTGTAAAGGGACGAGTTTAACGTCAGCCAATTGGCATTGCTATGTTCTCCAAGTCAAAGTTTTTGTTGTTTGTTTTTTGCTAATCAAACACGAACATGACGAATCAGAACCGTTAGGCCATAGGCTCTACCCAGCGTTTTATGAATGTAGTTTAGACTAACCAGAGAAATATTATAATATTTTTGTTCAAAAAGGCAAAGAGCCAACGAAGCATTCTAAACAAATCCGTAAAGTCTTTTGTAGACTTTTAAAATTTGTAGAGTTAAGGATTACCTCGTGTCAATTCAGACATTTCGCACTGAGAATCGACAAACTCGTCCGCGGAGAACCGCTGGGAACAAGGGCCACCATTAAACAGCTGGCACTTGCAATGAAAATTCGCTGCCGTTGTGCGCTGATCATCAACATCACGGACACCATTGTCACCGTCAACAAAGGGGATGAGGTCTACAGTTATTAAGGGACGATCTGGTTCTTCCTCGTCGTTTTCTTCTTCATTTTCACTGGAATCTGCTGACAATGGTGACTAGGACTCGGAGTCAGAATCAGACTCGCCATGACCGGCTGATGAGTTGACAAAGTAATCTGCGACGAAGCTCACTGCATCGTTTTCTACACCAAACAGATTAGCATCAGGGAGTTCGTTCAAGGCCTCAGCAAGACACTGATCCTTTGAACACATTCTCCAAGTACTTTGTGAAATATATCTGAATATTGGATTCCAAAATTATCGGAAAAACTCTCTAGTATAATGGCAAACTATTGATCAGAACAGCTGACGTGTGCTGCTATGCATGCACTACATGCATGATGCATGTACTGCTCGATTCATGATGATGACGTGGCAGAGCGAACGGACTACTGAGCATGCGCAGTATCCCTTCTTGCGCGTATTACCCAATCAGGACACGCTGTTCCACAAACGTGACGAAATATTTTGACACTCCATAGCAACAGGGGTAGTTTGTTCGCTGTACGTGGCCTCATGTCAATTCTTAAGAAATTGTGGACTGGCTCTGAAAAAAATGTTGATGAGGAAATTAGAACATACAAAACGTATTGGACTTACGCGAACGTATCGATGAAACGTGTACAATTGCAAAAGAAGCGTTACATAAATCATCCGCTCATAACAAACAGTACTACAACAAAAAAAGCCGAATGAGAAGTTTCAAACCAGATGACTTAGTCCTACTTCTGCTCCCTACCGATCACAAAAAAAGTTATTACAGTGAAAAGGTCCATTCCTAGTATTCGACAAGGTAGGTCAGCTAGATTATTGAATCGATCTCTGCGGCAAACCTAAGGTCATGGCCAATTCGTGAATATGGCCCATTGCCCCAAACAAGGTGAGCAGCTGAACTCTTACTAGATGTATTAGTGTGCAGAAATGATCCTTACTTCCGTTGTTTATCATCAGAATTGCATATACTGGTAACAAAAACAAGAGAAAAATCTTGGTTCGTGTTTAAAAAAACCTCTGGGGTTCAAATATATTTTATTTATTAAGTACCTCATTTTCTTTTGACATGTACATATAGTACTTTTAACCCAGACTACCACTGTGGATGGGATGATTAATACACAGCATAGGACTAAGATGTTCTGTCCATAAATATTTTCGGAGTTAAACATTTTTGGTTGTGGTCAGGGGGTCCGCTCATAAGTCCGACGCCTCATAGGTCCGACAGAATCGCATCCCCTAACCAAATAAAGGCCCATAAGTCCGACGCCTCATAGGTCCGACGCCTCATAAGTCCGACGCCTCATAGGTCCGACGCTTCATAGGTCTGACGCCTCATAGGTCCGACGCCTCATAGCTCCGACGCTTCATAAGTCCGACAAATTAAACGCCTCGTTTTTTCTGTTGTCGGGCTTATAAGGCGTCGGACCTATGAGGCGGAATAAATAAATGTTATGCCTCATAAGTCCGACGTCTCATAAGTCCGAAATTTCGGACTTATGAGGCGTCGGACCTATGAGGCGTCGGACTTATGATACGGCCCCGTGGTCAGATTGGTTTTGGTTAAAAGGTAATTCACATATCCCACTTCTTGTCTTTTCAACCCAGGTTGTAGGAACACATTCCCCTGTGTCATCCTTCAGAAAGGCTACAACACAATAAGGCATGGTATCAGTCTGTGTACTTAGCTTGTGGAGAGAAAATAAATCATTGCGCATACAGTCAACATAACCTGTGATTGCTGTTCTGCATAACGGTTGCAAGTGAATCAAGGCCCTACAAGTAAATTGAGAAGTAGGCCTGCACTAGAAAGCAGGAGGTCTTGGGTTCGAGTCCCACCCGAGTGATTTTTTTCAAGTTTCACTCGGGAGATAATACACCGAGTATACAGTGTTTAAACGTCGGTGAAGGGCAAAACCTAATTTGATTTATTTCACACCGACGCAGAATTCCATCTTATAAATAGTGTATGCGGTACGCGCTGCTATGTACCTCAGATTCCAACTAGCCAACCGATCCCGTTAGCTCGGTGGTAAGACATCTGCACTAAAAAGCAGGAGGTTGTGGGTTCAAGTCCCACCTGAGTGATTGTTTCCAACTTTCAATCGGGAGGTATTCAGTGGCGCACCTGGGGGGGGGCAGGTTGTCAATTTTTTTATTTTTTTTTAGTCCCACGATTTGGCCTTGGTGATATGAATGTGGCCTATTTTCGAGTGGTATAATATGGGTGTAAGTGGCGCCACCAAGTAAACGTCAGAATAGGCCGGCCCCCAATGTCTGCGGCCAAAAATGTTGGGCAAATTTTTGTGAAAAAATGCAACTTAAAAAAAAAAAAAAATTGAACCCCCCACCAAATCCTGGGTGTGCCTCTTAACACACTGACGTCGTCGAAGGGCAAAACCTAATTTGAAGTAGGCCTATATAAGTTGGGTCAAAAGTTAAAGAGAATTATGGCCTTGAATACGCCTAATTTGGCTAAAAAACGTATTTTGAACGAATTGATGTTAATCAGAAAGAACATTTAAAGGTAGCATATAATTATCCACACAACTTTTCTTTCAAAACTGTGGGTAATAACAACAAACATCTGTAGCATCAAGGCCATACAAAGCTGGTATGTCATTTCCAGAGTCCAATAGCAGCCATTTAAAAAAAAATGGTCTGGCAGCCATTTTGGAGGGGGAAAAAAAAGGTCCTCCCGCTTCCTTTTTTCAAAAAGACAGGACGCTAAACATGTTTTTTGGCCTTAACTTTAAAGAGTGACACTTGACCGTTGTGTGTGATGTGCGACCTTTGACGAAATTAGGCTTATCATTTGAAGGTTGCCATGTTGCATTTATGACCCAAGTTTGGTTCCAATTACACCTCAACTTTTCCAATGAGACAAAATTTACATGTTCAGCCTATTTTACAACTTGACATCAGATGACATTTGACCTTGTGTTTGACCTTAGACATCATGATCATATTGAGGTTACCATGTTGCTGTTGCATCTATGATTCAAGTTTGCTTCGAACTGGACTTCAACTTTTCAAATGAGACCAATTTTACATTTTCAGCCGATTGACAACTTGACCTCAGATGACCTTGGTATGTGACCTTTGACATCATCATATGAAGGTTGCCATATTGCAACTATGACCCAAGTTTGGTTCCAATTGGAGAGCAACTTCCGAAATGAGACAATTTTTTTGAAACTTTAACCATGCAGCTAACACATACACAAGATACCACATACACTATATACATCTTGATTGTAGTCTCTTTCCTGAACAAAGATAGTGTAAAGGCGGTGCCGGGCCGCCGGCAGAGGGCGCCAGCACGGACCCACGGTGCAACCGTAGCGTTGGGACCTCTGGCCGGAGAGCCCCGAAACCCTGAAGAATGGTGTCTGTGGTTTCCTTCGTGTGAGAACCCCAGATTCGTTCTACGTTACATTGGTGGCAGCGGTGGGATGTCTGGAGGAAAAACAGGTAGAATTTGGAGTGTTTTTCACCATGTATACACCGGGTCGAGTTAGTCTGGCGTCCGACTCGCCACGCAGCGGGTAGGCACGCTGGATCAGGGCCTCGCAGAGCGTAAACCAACCTGGTGAGATGGCCAGCAAAGCGTTCGTCACGTTGGATGACTCGGAGTTGGACTTTTTCAGGGTTTCAGGGAGCCAGAAAGGCCCACATGCTACATCCCATGGAGAATCGCGCTGCTTTGTGCACCACGGCGCAACAGACGCTCTGTTCCACTCGGAACACTGCCAAGTTGCGTCTGTTGATAAAGCGGGGCTGGCCGGGCTTGATCGTCCGGAGACACCCCGCATCAACACACGTGCCAGGGCCCACGATGGGAACAGCCCCGTAACACACACACCATACAACGGACGCATGTTTTCCTCCGGAACAGCTCCGTTTCACAAACACCAATTCACCGGGTGCAAGTTCCCCCCGGAACTGCCCCGTAACACACACATTCATACAACGGATGCATCCCATGGGGAATCGCGTCGCGCTGTGCACCACGGCGCAACAGATGGCGTTCCGCTCGGAACACTGCCGAGTTGTGCCTGTTGATAAAGCAGGGCTGGCCGGGCTTGATCGTCCGGAGACACCCCGCATCAACACACGTGCCAGGGCCCACGATGGGAACAGCCCCGTAACACACACATTCATACAACGGGCGCATGTTTCATCCAGAACAGGTCCCTTCCACGAACACCAATACACCGGGCATGTTTCCCTCCGAAACGGCCCCGTTCCGCGCATGTACAAAGCGCCGGATGCGTGTTCCCCGGTAGAGTTGCTCAGCACGGGATTCAATGGAGCGGAGCCGGCGAGGTTGCTCCGCACGTACGGGAGTTTATGGAGCGGAGCCGGTAGAGTTTCTCCGCACGGGATTCAATGGAGCAGAGCCGGCGAAGTTTCTCCGCACGGGAATCAATGGAGCGGAGCCGGTAGAGTTGCTCCGCACGGGAATCAATGGAGCAGAGCCGGTAGTAGAGTTGCTCCGCACGGGATCACGGGATTCAATGGAGCGGAGCCGGCGGAGTTGCTCCGCACTGGAGTCAATGGAGTGGAGCCGACAGAGTGGCTCCGCATGGGAGTTAATGGAGCGGAACCGTGGAGTTGCTCCTCACGGGATTCAACGGAGCGGAGTCGGCGAGGTTGCTCCGCACTTACGGGAGTCTATGGAGCGGAGCCGATGGAGTTGTTCCGCACAGGAGTCAGTGGAGAGGAGACCCCAGGGTGGGCCCAGAGGAGAACCCAGAGGTGATCTAAGAGGTGATCCAAGCGGAGAACCCAGAGGAAAACCCAGAGGAGACCCCAGAGGTGACCCCGGAGGAGACCACAGAGGAGACCAGGTGACCCCAGCGGAGGCGCCGCCTTGTTCGGGGACGAACAAGGGTCCTTGGAGGGGGCTGTGTAATGGCGGTGAGAGGAGACCAGCGGATACCCCAGCGGAGGCGCCGCCTTGTTCGGGGACGAACAAGGGTCCTTGGAGGGGGCTGTGTAATGGCGGTGCCGGGCCGCCGGCAGAGGGCGCCAGCACGGACCCACGGTGCAACCGTAGCGTTGGGACCCCTGCTGCTGGGCCAGGGAGACCCGTGGCCGGACTGCGTCGACTCAGTAGTGTGACTTTTTGATAGCGTCATTTTTGTTGTGGGTTGAATAATGAGAGAGCCTCGTGTAAAGAAAGTGGAAAGAATAAATGGCCGGAGAGCCCCGAAACCCTGAAGAATGGTGTCTGTGGTTTCCTTCGTCTGGCGTGTGAGAACCCCAGATTCGTTCTACGTTACAATAGAGACAATAGTCAATAATAATAATAAAAACTTATAAAAAGTACTGGTATCTAGGAAAAAGCCTAAGCGCCCTAAGTACAAACAGTTCAACCTCGATTTTTTTTTATAAATACAAATGGAGAATTCATGTCGTGCACACCATAAGCACAACGGTAGTCACGACCGGAAACTGGCCAACACGTCCCGCATATCGCGGACAGGGAGACGCACGGGTAGACAGCGGGCGTGAGCAGCGTGACTGCACTGTGTATAGCGGGCGATGAGCCACGTGCAGAGGGCAGGATTTTGTTCTCCATCGCTATTTTCATTTCTTTTTCCAATGTCAATTTTGCCCAAGACGTCGGATCCTCAATTTTGGCAACTGTTAAGCGCGCAGGAATAGAGCTCCAAGGTGCGAAGCTTGCTTGCGGGAAAAAAAAACACATTGACTTCCTTCCGAACATAGCGCTAGCGATAGTAATTCAAGCAGACAAGCAGATAGATGAAATGGTACATTTTTGAAGTATAAAAATGGGGGGGGGGGGGGGGCGAGACCCAGCAAACACAGAACGTTTAAAAAACGTTTTGGTAGGTTCTACGTAGGTCACTTACGTCTTCGTCCAAAAAGGACGTTTTTAAAACGTGCATAAAACGTTGTAGATAATGTACAATTCCGAGTTTTTTTTAAGAACGTTCTAAAAACGTTTTGCGAACGCTAGAAAATTTACCCACGTGAAACGATCTTTTGCGACGTTTAAAAAACGTTTGCTAGACGTTAAAAAAATGAACCTACATTAAAATTTCTTTTGTAACCTTTGGAAACGTAATTTCCCAAACGTTTAAAAAAACCTTACATTCAAACGTAAATAAACTAAACAAACAGACCCACGTCTTCGTCCAAAAGGACGTTATTAAAACGTGCTTAAAACGTAGATAATGTATAATTCCGAGGTTTTTTCCAAAAACGTTCTAAAAACGTTTGCGAATGCTAGAAAATTTACCCAAGTGAGACGATCTTTTGCGACGTTTAAAAACGTTTGTTGGACGTTAGAAAATGGACCTACATGAAAATTTCTTTTGTGACGTTTGGAAAACGAAAAAACCTCACATTCAAACGTAACTAAACGAAACAAATAGACCCATCAATTTGAATTGATGTGGAATCTTACATTTTTGAATGTCGGCTGTTAAGTGCATGCCTATGGAAACTTTCAAGACTTAATTGCTCCTCTTGCAAACACTTATGATGGAATTTGATGGACGTTAATGCATTTATAAATGTTGCCTACAGCACCATGATCACAATTTCCATGGTCATGATGGTGTCGTTCTTCTCTGCTAGAAAGAATAACGGAGGACTTGGAGGATGAAAAAGGTTGGTGAGTAGAAAATCTTTCATTTAAAACCAACTTTAGATATGTTGCAGAATAGAATAGAATAGAATATCAATGTAAATAACAAACTGTTATAATGTTATGGTACCGTCTCAGTTACAGTTCATGATTACCAGATTCCTTCAACATAAAAGTTGCAAGAGAATTTCACAATTTTAAAGAACAACATGTATTTTGTCCGGTTACACCTCTATGTTCCGACACCCCTATGTTCCGACTGCACATATTCCTATTCCTAACCCTAACCCTAACCGGGAGTAACACCCCTTATAAAAATCCACTATAGTTTTACCATAATCAATTTGTAGTTTTACTATAGTTGGTCAAAGTTTACTATGATAAGTATAATATATGTAAAGTTTTGTGTAAGGTAAAGTTACCTTACTTTTACTACAGTAAATACTGCAGTATTATTGTAGGAAATTTAAAGTTAACTTGTAGTTAATATATAGTAATTTATTAAAGTTTACTGTAGTTTCACGTCAAACAAAAACTTTTTAAATACTAAAGTAGGACTACAGTTTTATCATGATACTTTCTACACATTAACTGTAGTTTCACTACATCCAAAATCTGTAGTATTACTGTTTTAAAAACTGAAGTAGGGGCTATACTTTTAACACAGTACATTCTACATATTAGATGTAGTTTCACTACATCCAAAAACTGTAAGTTTTACTTTTTTAAAACTTAAGTATAGGACTACAGTTACAACACGGTACTTTCTACTGTTTTACTTTTTACCGTAGCTCAAAAACAACATTCAAATCTAAAGTAATCATGTTAATCACCGTACGTATTTGTACTGTGGTTTCTTCAAATCTAACTTAAGATGTATTTTTTAACAGGAAAATATAAGCCATACGAATTAATGTTTCCAAAAATGATGCATTGTGGAGACCCAGGGAGAATACGGAACAAAACATTATATCAGGTCTCAAAAGCTAGGCAATTTCTAAAGATGAATAGGTCTCCACAATTAATGTTTTCACGAAATAGATAATTGGATTTTACTGAAAAACTAGGAATTTACAAAGTGTGTTTATCCGTCGCAAATATAAGTGTTTAATGTAATGGACATAGGGTGAGAATTCCAACCCAGGAAAGTAATTCTGGCTAAACTAGGAGCATTTTTAAAATAAATTTTGAATCTCTCACGAAGTACGATTTTGTACACGAGAGCAAAGCGATGTTTCCACAGGGATTAATGCGATTATGTGTGCACTTTTGCGAGGGACATTTGAACTGGTGTCGGGGGGGGGGGGGGCTGCTCATGTTGGATTTCATGACGAAAGTCACTTAAATAATATATATGCATGAACTTTGTTTGCAAACCAAAAGCAAGTAACAAATTGAAATCAATGTAACAATCAGATTTATTTGGGAACACACTTTATTCAGATCTATTGCTTTTTGTTTTTACAGTACCATGTACATGGGAAATAATGCTCATTTACATGCAAACAAATACAATGCTCAAAAGGTCAATTTTGGAGATCATCCTTAAAAACATCCCAAGTCCACTTAAACTATTAAATGCACACACTTCTCACACAGCTCTGGTTGTCATTGTCAATAGTGTAGTCCACCTTTCACAGCCCTCCTCCTAGTCTGTGTATTCATTGCTTAACCAAGGTAGATAAACATTTTTCCCACCTAAAGGTAACATCAAGCACTTGCCTTGTATGCTCTCTGCATTAACAGCCAATTTTCTTATTGATTCAACTCTGAAACAGTATGCCTTTGCTAAATTGTCCTTGACATCACTATCATAAACTCTCAGATGTGGTTGCTGCAACTCAAGAACTGAACCAATGATTATAGGCAACTCTTTACAGAAACATGGAATCTCGTCACATGTGCAATCACCAAAAAAACACAATCATGAAGTTTTCTATTTTCAATACTGAAGTGTCTAATAACTTCACAATGAAGTCATTTCTTTTCACATGTCTACTGTATTCTTCAGTGTGCAGCAACAGCCCATTAACGACAAACCTTTTGAACCTTACGATTCGGAGTATATGTCTATTGCCAATCAATCTGGATATACACAACGACTCATATGCAGTCACGTCACCAAAATATGGTGATCCAAGGCCAGTTACACTTTGGACAAAAAGTAAGCTTTTTGAATACCTGGAAAATTCTCAGTCAATGTAAAAAATGCCTTTTGCACTAAATCATTCGCATCTTTAAGGTATAAATGGGCATATTTTGCAAGCTTTTTTGTTCGCAGGAATTTGTTGCATATCTGTTGCGGAGCTCCTCGTGTGCCAATGACAAAGTTGATCAAAGTCTGATTGAAATTCTCAAACACAAAAGCAGATGTTGACCACAGTGGCCCCTAAAGTCTAACACTCGGGCAAAGATGTGTGAGAAGATGAACGTTATATGACAACAAGTCAGTCCCATACAGCTGTGGGATATCCCAAACAAACTTGCAAAGTGCAATATGACTTTTTTCTAGTGTCTCGTTTGAAATGTTAGAACCAATCAGATTATAAATTCCATAAACCAGATACCACCAATGTTTCAAAAAGCGAGGGGGTAGAATTCCCTGCAATAGTATTGGTGAGTAAAAAAGAAAGTTACGCCATTCTGTAGCCTTCCAAAACTTTGATTCGTTCAGCGATCGGGGTAGGCGAGACACCTCATTTAGGGGTTGTGAAAGTCACTACATTTGTTGTCCATGTAGTAATCTTTGTCATGGGACCTTGATTCAAACCAGTGATTAAAAAATGAGCGTACAACACCAAGAAAAACAGCGTGCATATAATCTGAAACAACCCCCCACGATATGTCAAATCTTGGTAGACGAGACAAAAGAACTGGGCCTTTCACATCATAAACGGATGAATTCTTTTGGAAGGCCTGTGCTGCATGCAGTTTCATATTTTCATTTGACCTGCTTTCTGGTAGATCTTCAGTTACTGGGAATACACGTGCCTTCCCATCACCTCTGTTTACAAGTTCCCCAGGATGTAGACAAAAGTTGCATCCATATTCACCATTAAACTGCTTGATATTCTGCAGTACTGCTCTTTGAGGTGAGTCCACTGATGCAATGGGGGCACAAATTTTTGAACGACAAACTCGATTTTGAAGTTTGAAAGTGAAACCTCCTTTATCTAGCTTTTGAATTTTTTCTACAAAAGGAAACAACAGAGTATCAGGCTTTGGTTTTTTGGCCCAAACCAAAGTGCGGCAAGAATAACATGTTTGGATCTTTCTTTTTTGGGAAGTTCATTTATTATGCATTGGACAGGGGTCAAAGAAAACTTGGAGCTTTTAAATAATGGAACTCAATCACAGTTCCACATGAGGGAGATGTTATATTGGCCATCCAACGCCCCTTCTCTTTGCAAATGTTTATAGGCCCGACCATCCGATATATCTCCAACACTCCCTCTGTCAAGAGGTTTTCTAAATGTTCAGCCAGACCATGATTTTCAAACAAATCCTTTAGCTGATCTTCAATTGGCAAGTACAGAAACAAAATCCCTTTCTTTTCACTTTCAGATTTTGAGAACACTGCATTGCAATCAGGACAGTGTGATATATCGGGAGTTTTGCCTTTATACCCAAGGCAGTCATCACAATAAAAATGTACTTGTACCTTCGTAAGTAGTGATCTGTCCGAAACTTGTTCACGTCCAACCTGAAATGTACACAAAACAAAAGCAAAACAATATTTTGAATCTCATATCAAGATTTCTTTGGGCATTGTATTTTTGATAAGTTCCCCCCCCCCCAAAAGAACACGATGTTTTTGTTATTAAACTCCTTTTTCAACAAAATAATATGTAAAAAACAAATTGCTCTTATTGTGCACTCTAAATAACCACAAACACAAAATTGGATAATGATATGAAAGGCGTTTTTAATGGGATGTACTTTTTGATGTTTAATTTTTCGTTTAACATATAATTCCAGCTAATTGTTTCTACTGAAAAAACCATCTCTGAGTACATGTAACTTCAGTTCAGCAGTTAGTTTCTAGACCTTAAATCACCGTTTGCAAATTCTTCCATTCAGGTGTCATCAGTCATACATACGGTGAACTACATGCAGTACTACAAACTGCTGGACTTGAAACTCAGTGCAGTCACAGTGGTTTTATTTTCTTTTATGTAAATTAAAGATAATTTTTTAAGCAATGCAATACCTTGATACCACAAGTGTCACCAGGGTCATGGTTGCCTCCATCAGAGTCACCACCAGGACCATCAGAGTCACCACCAGGACCATCAGAGTCACCACCAGGACCATCAGAGTCACCACCAGGACCATCAATGTCACCACCTTGACTGCCTCGATCCGGATCATCACTACAACTTGTGTCTGCATCGTCACCACCAAGACCATCTGACATGTGTAATATCGAGACCAGATTCACCATCATGACAATCCAAATCACTACTGTCTGCATAACTGCCAGAAGTGTCGCCACCATGCCTGCGGTTAAAAAAGGGGGAAAATAAAAATATTAATGTTTGTGTTTTTAAACAAATAAGTTTACAAATTGCAGCGGACATATACAATTTCAATTCTCACTACCAGTGGAAATGTCTTTTTCGTATACAGTATAATCCGGCTTAAACATCAAATAATAATTGGAACCAATCAGTACTATTAAACACAAAATACTCCCCTAATTTTGTCTATCCATGCGACATACAAATAGCAGTTTAACGCCAAAACTAGTAAAAGCTGACCCGGGAATTTGTATCGGCATGCCTATTTTAGTCTGGCAAGCGGCAAGGGCAATTACGCATACGCGTGCATGTTCCGTGTTGCCGCATTGTAAGTAGAGTGAATGTTTATTTTATAAGGATTCCTATCATGCCTATGATATTAAACACTTTGATAAGATTGGAATTTTTGTGAAAAAATATTAAGAGGTTTTTTAAAATCATATTTTGACACTAAAAAGAATTTTTGCCATTAAAATTGCTGGTGATATATGAAGAAAAAAGTGGCGTCAGTGCAACATTCTTTCCACAAATTCCGGAATTCCGGCCCAAAATAGGCCTTAGTTATTATGCACAATTAGACTGTGCCAAAACTCACAGTTCGGTCATGTCGGTTGGCAAGATTGTAGGATTGTCAGCTTCTTCGTCTGACGATGAATCCTGCGAAGAATCCTGCAACCGCATCATCAGTCTTCTTTTATTCATCCTGTACATAGTTCGATTGGGAATGGGTTTAGGGGTTTCGCGGAGATACCGTTTGTACGGTCCTCTCCTCGTCACGTTTGACATGTTTGACGACGACGTACCGCTAGTGCTTGGCAATATTCCTGTGTTACTACCGCTTGGACTTTTTTTCTGCCATCATTTAATAGGCCTAGCTAGACCTAGAACAGGTTGCTTATTTTTTTTTTTTTTTTTGTCTATTTTTATCGTGGCGTGCGGCGAAAAGCGAAGCTGGTCAGCGCGGCTTCTTTCCTGAGGTCATATGCACGTGTACGTACGTGTACACGTGTACACGTGGACGTACGTCATGTACATGTACATGTACGTACGTGTACGAACCCCCACAGTGTAACCATGTACAATGTACATGTACATGTACATGAACGTACGCGCACAACGTGAACGTACGTGTCATGGAACTGGGCCCGTGTCAGGGTGCCCGGGCCACGCCGGGGCACTGCTTTGCTCCAAGTACGAATACTAATATTTTTATAAGAAACAATTAGAGAACGCAACGTCTATTGAAGAAAAAAATAGAACTGAAGAAAAAATAATATTTTAAAAAATTTGTTTTGAAATACCAATTAATATTTTTCTCAGTTATCGATTTTTTGGACTGTACATATTCCAATATCGTACGAAGTCGAACTTGGGCATAATGTTTTGGCTTAGTTCATAAGCGAATTTTTAGCCAGTCACCTTTTGCACACATGCGGCTTAATCATTCGCTTTACCTGTACAAGAGTATAAACAATACTAGAAGCTAGACTTTCACTGGTTGTCATGTCGTTATAATGTGTAAACTGGTACCCTCGCTCGCAAACAAATTAATTTCCCTCACAAACAAATAAGTACAAATAAACGAAAAAAATTGTTTTAAACCAAAACAAATATAGAACAAGCTTATGTTACATGATTTTCTAAATGACGTCGCATTTCATTTGCAGGATGGAAAAAAATTAATCCCTGCAAGTCAATCAAGGAAACCCGTACGTCCGTACGTGGCATCAAATCTTACGCCCTGACTTCTCATGCGATAAACTTATGAGTCAGGGGCTGTCGCGTTGACCTAGTCGGGCTCTAGCTATGTACGTACGCACGTACGTGTAAAATCGATATAGCTAGCTCTCTCTCTCAGCTCCATATGCTCTCGATCTCTCAGCCTAGCCGTCACCCGTCTTGTCATGCTTGTCGTCAACCTTACCCTTTGAACTTCGATCTCGTTACTTTTTCAATTGATTAGCCGTATCATGAATCGGAGCATGAAATATGCCCTATTTGATTTCTTCGAGGAGAATTGTGTACAAATCGGAGAGACATCGTGGATCTGCCAGGATGGGGAGAACATGCCGCCTTTTCGAAAGGATAGATGGGATCATGACAAACTGGTCATGGTGGAATGGCGCAGCGGTAGTGGCCAACGAAACAACAACGGCAAAAAATATCCTGCCAAGATCGTGAAGTTATCAGGTAAGACTAATAATAATCATGATAATACAGCTATGTGAAGTCGCAAAAATTAAATGTGGCCAATTTACTGGACTACCTTCGTACCGTAAATAAAGGCCACACTTAAAAGACATGTAATACTATAGTAATACTAATACTTTATAGGGGCCTCATAAGTCCCACGCCGGAAAAGTCCCACGCCGGAAAAGTCCCACGCCGGAAAAGTCCCACGCCGGAAAAGTCCCACGCCGGAAAAGTCCCACGCCGGAAAAGTCCCACGCCGGAAAAGTCCCACGCCGGAAAAGTCCCACGCCGGAAAAGTCCCACGCCGGAAAAGTCCCACGCCGGAAAAGTCCCACGCCGGAAAAGTCGGAAAAGTCCCACGCCGGAAAAGTCCCACGCCGGAAAAGTCCCACGCCGGAAAAACGAGGCGTTTAATTTGTCGGACTTACGTGGCGTCGGAGCTATGAGGCGTCGGACTTATAAGCGGACCCCCTTTATAGGCTATGTAGAACTTTGTCAAATTCTGATTTTCACATTTGATTTAGGCATTGTTTCTGTTTGTAGTTTATTTTTGCTTTAGAAGCATACTGAATGTCATGACTGTAATTAGCCAATAGCATAGAAAAAAGTGCTGATTTTTCAGACGTTTATTTTTTTGTGTAATTTCCAGATTGGTTTGCACACAATTGCGTATCAAAATTTCAACATGAAATTAGGCCTAGGCCCTATATGCAAAATAGACATCTGAAAAAGGCAGCACTTTTTTTAAGAGGGTGAGTATACTAATCTAAGTCCTGGTTCTACTAAAGCAAAAATAAACTACACGATATCGCCTTTTTTTCTTCTTGACGTCACATGCTCACAAAGCTCACTGATAAGAGCGTACTTTTTAATTTTTTACCCTCATTTGTACCCTGGGCAGATTCCTTATGATTTTTTATTCATTTTTTGATCCAGATTGAGATTAATTAGGTTGAATTCATTGAGAAAACATTTTTTTTTTCATTTTGATTTAATGATTGAAATGTTTGGAAAAGGAAAAAAAAATGTTGCAACCTGATGCCACCACCGCGATTGACTGTCTACCAAAGTTAGTAGGCCCTATGGAGAGTCAAGAATTTTTTTAAAAGTATTTTCTTACAAAATTTGAAATAATTCTCAGTCATGTCCAGTCCCAGATTCTGGTCTTATCATCATTTTGGCAATGGCCTCACATGCCTGATGACTGACCTTCATTTAGATGATCTAGGAGGAAAAAAGTGGCGTCAGGTTGCAGCATGTTTAATTTTTCCGAATGGCTTATGTTTTCATGGTTTTAATTTTTTTGGGTCTTTGAATGGCCTTAAACCTAAATTTTTATCAAACTAAATTTAGGTCTAATTTAGCAGGGAAACTTTTGAAGCATTTAGTGAGAAAACACTTCAAATTGTTCAGACCAGTCTCATAGGTTTGTACACAGGGTGTCAAGTGACGTCTGTATGGAAATCTTTCCATTTTGTAATGGCCTCCATTTTGTAAAGGCAGGAGATATGTTTGTTTTCACTTGGCCCGAGTCAAGTAGGCCTAGGTCTACTATTCAAAAAAAAAAAATTCGTGGTAATCTTTCTTTTTATCAGACAAGAGAGATGATCTTGTTAAAGTGAGGAACGGGATGACAAATGGGATCTCTAAAAGTCTGTCTAAGACTAGACAGGAAACTGGCACTGGCACTGATGACAGCCAAACGACCAGCAGCAGCGGAGATATGGGCAGAGGGAAGAGACTTCCTGTCAAAAAAAGATCATTTGAGGACAGTGGCAGTGATGATGAGGTAGGTCTGTGGTTCATCCAAGTAAATATAGGAAAAATACCTCTACCCTTTACTTTTGTTACTGTTCTACTGAACTAAATACATATTTGAACACCAACAACTGTTTCCTGAAATTTGAAATAAGCTATTTTTGTTTTAGTCTTTGTTGTACACATATGACGCAATACTGTTCCCTTTTATTTACATTTTTTTTGGTATTAACCCTCACTCCCTGAGGGGATTTAAGGAAGGTTTCTCATCCTTGGAAATCCCAACACCCTATGGCAAACTGTGCACAAACAGTTGGACTCTGTTTATTTGCAGTTTATTTGCATTTGCAGTGCACAGACAATGATACTGCACCCTGTAATTAACAAAGGCACATGCATCCTAATACTATATTGTTTCTGTACAGTTTGTTTATTAAGGTTAATGTTTAGTATGTTTTTTTCAAAAACATTCTTTATTTTTGCTTCTCATTCTAATCCCAAAATTCAGGAAGAAGTAACTGTTCGGAGTGTGCGACCGAAAAACATAACGCGAACTACGGCAGGCTCGTTGCTAAACTTGCTTTCAGTGATGAGGAAACAGAGGTAAGTTATGCACACACAGTCATCCCCCTCCGCCACCCCCACAGGAGATTTTAAGTTTTTTTCAAAGGAAGGATAACTTGAACACCCCTGCTCTCACCCCACTCAGAGTGATAGTGTCGTTTGTTATGTTTAATTTTTTTTGAAGGGGGGGGGTGTGAAAGTCAAAATTTGTTAGTTTTGCCTGTGAATTTTATACAATGTAGTGGCTCTTAAGGTGTACATGTTAAAATTCATACTTGCCCTTCCTAATCATCTGAGGAAAGAAGAGTGGAAACCAGAAACCAGAGACTCTTTCTGGCCATTTTCTTTTTTCTTTTTTTTGGGGGGGGTGCTTTTTTTTTTTTATTGTTGATGGAAATCTTGCCTGAATCATCTACTCCAGCTTAGTTTTTGCAATAAATCATGGCAGTATGTTCTATGTAGACTCGATCCAAAATAGCTACTTTTTTTTTTTTTTTAAATATACCTATGTCTTTTACGAATGATGTGTTCATCTTTTTCAGAAACCATGCTGCAATTCCAGCAGAAGGCTGGAGCAAGCCAGGGAGAAAATGTCTGAACTGGAGGCCGAGCTCGAGAAAGAGAAACGGGATAAGCTCCAGTTTAAGAAAGAAACGAAGAGGTTGACTCATGCGCTTGCCTTGATCGACGGTATGTTTCTATCTTTTCGGGTGGAGGGGGAGGGAGATAAATTCCATAATGCTTATACATTTCAAGGCTTTCATGAGAAAAATACAGTGTGTATAGGCGGGACACCAGAACCATTTGCCGGTGACCTCGACCTTCAAAGGCTATTGGAAAATTGTATTAGAACATTTTGCTTATTTCTAACTTATAAATGTAACCATCTTAGTGTTTTCCCTCAATGTACTTACTGGCACACAATCCCTTAATAATTGATTTGCAGATGATCATGCGAGAAATATACTGTTGTCATATTTTTCAGCATTGCCGACACTTCTTACAAAAGTGGAGGATTTGTGCAAGGTAGACTCACCAAAGCTAGCCGCAGTACCAAGCACCTCAAGAGCGGTTTCCCATGAACTGCGCAGCCCTGAACAAAAGAAGGCAAGTATGTTCTTTCAACAGCATTTTGTTGAATGTTTGTTGTGCAAAAATCATGTGTTTCTGCATCCTTAGAATGTTTTACACTTAAACCCTAATCCCTTGGGTATCTTTACTAGAAAGTACCCTGAATCTACCGAAATCCATGGATTATGTCGTGCACAAAAATGTTTGTGTTGGTAACTGCTGAGTATGGAGGTATCCTGAATCCATTAAAATCCTGCAGTTCCACTAGGCTTACAATTATGAATCCCTCAAAATCTCCCTGTTTTCAATGTGGAGGTACCCAGAATCTACCTTAATTCTTCAAACAGGGATATGATTTTGATGGATTTTTGGGAGGTTAGGGTTAAAGGATTAACAAGTTCTAATGAATTATTTGTTGTGTTAATTTCAGATTAATACCTCTGCTTCAGGGCCGATAACTGCAGAAATGCTGCTGAGGTCCAACACTAAGGACTCCCAAAAGTTGACAAATGATTTGCCGACATGCTTGTTTGATAAGCAGCACCTTGCTACTCATTCGTTGACTGGGGGAAATTCGGCCAAAGTGGAGGAATCCAGACGGAAAGAGTGTCTTGATGGCAATGCCGTGAATGCCATTATTGGTAAGTTGAATACAAGTGAAACAGTTGGTGCTGAAACCGCCTGTCTCGCAGACTTTTTCACAGAGCCCATCTTAAAAATGTAGTTTAAATAGACACATGTTACGTGTGAGCAAGATATTCTCTAGAAACCAGAATGAAACCAGTCTTATAAAGTCATAGGAAATAAGACTCCCACATACTTAACTTGTCGGCTACATGATAAACTCTAACGATCCCCAACCAGCCAGACACTAACACAAGAGTTTGGTAATTCAGTCAAGCTATTTATTGTACATTTTAACGGATAAGGAAGGTTCCTAGTAAATCACCTCAGTGAGTCAGGGTTAATGCCAGCTATGTAAAAAAAAAACCAAAAAAAAAAAACTGAACAAGTTTCAAAATTAATTTTATGGACATTCTCTTCTCTGAAGTCACAGTTACATTCCTAACTTTTTTACGGATGTGTATTTTAGTTGGGTTTTAATTTTTGTTTGTCACAGAGACTGTCCGCAGCTTTTTTCCAGACCGGAAGCCAAAACTGAACAATGTGGCCAAGCAGTTACAGAGAAATTTTCCGCAGGAGTAAAGTGAATATACAACATTTGCTGTTGCTGTCATTTTCAAAAATGCATGGATTTGATGAGTAAGGCCAAAAAAAAAAAAATGGTGTGTTTACGGTAACGGCCTGAAAAAAAGCCAGGTAGGTAGGTAGGGAAATAATTTTATTTTGTAATTTTTTTTTCATTTCAGTTCTGCATGCCCATGCGTGTTCTTTCGCAAAAAATCGTATAAAACCACTATTCAAGCATTGAAGATATTCAATCGATACATTTCAATCCAAATAACATTTCACAACCTGTGTTTCATTGCTTCCTAACTAGAAAAGTATGCATTACATTTACATGTAAGTTTCAAATTAAGAAATTAAGGTGGAGAAAAAAAACAACTTTTGCTTCCGATTTCATGCCTTTCAAAATAGCTTCAGTAGGTCGAAAAATTATTTCGCCAATTTTTTAGGGTGCTGATTAATGGAGCATCATTCGTACTATGGAGGAAGGAATGTTCGTACTAATCATAGAGCAAGGAATCATGTTTATTTTGTGCCTGGATTATTTTCATTTGCGCCACGAAAATTATCAAGACTGGCTATCAGAAGTGATTAAAACTTGCCTCACCTAATTAAAAATATATTTGAGGTCGGTGATTCCACTTTATACTAAACATACATCACGGCCGCTGGCACCACCAACATTCCGCCTGGCTGGCCGAACATCGCGCCAGGCTCACGGCCCACGTGGCCGAAAATCTTGCACTACTGCAGAAACACGCTACGATGTTTCGCCACAAGTTCGAGCTTTGCAATCTTGTCATTTTAATGGAAAACACATACACAGAAAGTAAAGATCACGTTCTGTGAATTAATTCGCAGAAATTCTCTTTCTCCAGCGATGTTTGTTTGGTAATATTTTTTACAATCCAACTTCGGCCCACTACATCATCATGCTGTATGATACGAAGTATGGACCGGAGAGCGGCAGTAGTCACTGGTTCCGGTCCTTCATCATAGCATTGATTCTAAAGCTGGCGAAGGGAACCAGTGTACCATGCTGTATGTTAGCTAGCTGCGGGTGGTCGACAGAACATGTCATTGTGTGCATTTTGATCACACATGCATCGGAAAAACATGATTTTGGTCAAGATTTTGAAATAATGGCGTATGTAACGATCAAATTGTGCATTTTAATGACGTGTATGATAAATATATTGTGCGTATCAGGGGCTAAAAAATGTGATCGGCATTTTTTTTGTCGGCGTATCGGGCAGATACGCAGTACGCACGTTTGTACGTGGGGAGAACCATGCCGTCCGTCGGCCATCCAGGCGTACCCCGATGCGTTTGTACAAAAATCATCGTACTTCGTAGTTTGAGAGTTCAAGTTTTGAGATCGTCGCGATTTTCGCACGTTTAACACAGGTATGTTTGTGTCAAATCATGGTCAGATTCAAGTGTGGAAAATGTTTTTTATTCGTGGCAAATAATTACAAGTACTTGAAATGTTTGAAATTTGTTCGGCCGAAGCATTTTACGGCAAATATTGTTACACTGAATATATTCTTTACAGGTACAGTCCATCATTTGTAATTTTTGCATTATGTTATTTCTGAAGCAACAAAAAGTTCTCAAAATCTGAATAAGGTTGCTAAACAACTAACCTGATGAAGTTTTAGCTCAGTGAATGCTGTATATTCCCAGAAAAACAACATTATAGGATCTGGACTTCAAATCCAAAGTTGCAGAGTCGTTTTTGAATTGCATGCGAATTCAGCCTTCTCATTCAACCGATTGCGGCTACGCGATTTCGCGCACTGAACTGGCGAGTTGTAGCAACTGCACACGAGTGTGCGTTCAGTCAACGCTTGTGCTCGCATTGCCGAATAAAAAATGAACTACTAATAGAAGTTTCCAACGATGCATCTTTTTCGTTGGAAATTGCGTTTTTTATATTGTTTTCTTCAATATGACGGCTTGCCAGAACGAATAATTTCACTGGGAGTTCAGCGCCATTACTATCTTTAAACCGAGTGAGCTTTTCAACAATAATTTTATCAGTTAAATTTTGGATGGCTGCAAATGATGGACTGTAGCTTGAAAATAGCAGTTGAAGGTAAAATTGATATCCATAACATTTATCCATCTAATCCTCATTCTGCTATGTTTTTTGTCTTGTTTTTAAGTTTCTTTGTTGTAGCTCTTAATATAATACACAAAGAAGTACTTGCATATTCTGGCATTGTATATGTACAGTTTGTGCAATGCCAACATATCTGCTCAAAGAAAAACAGGTGTGCAATTTTACACAAGAAGAACTTGCCAAAGAAAAGTTGGCCCCCAAAAAGGCCATGTTTACTTATAGCTTCCAGTTTCAGGACAAGCTGAAGGGCAGTATGCTGGGATGCTGACTGCATTCAGCTGTTTAAGGTATACAAAAGTTTTCTGGTATCAACTCGTTAATGGTATAATTTTATATCTATAGAAAAAAGAAACCAGTCTTAATGGATGCATAGTGTGCAAGGCTTTGTACAGAGTGAACTAGTCCTTTTCCTAACATACAGATTTACGATGCCTTGTTTATGCAGCCTTGAAGAAATTTTGAGCACACATGTGTCTTGAAGAATTAGAGCGTTTTAAACTGCCTTCTTTGAAACTTGCAGAGTTCCTGTTTGACAAAATGTTAGTTCAAAGATGCATACACAAGCAGTTTGGAGAAGGCAGTTGTTAATGAGTCTAATTCTTCAAGACACATGTATGCTCCAATTTCCTTCAAAGACACACAAACAAGATGTCTTAAATATGTATGTCCGAAAAAGGTCTTGTTCACACTGTACAAATCCATGAACACCATGTATCTTTGAACATTTAATACGCTTGCCATATTATCGAATATACATTTATTTTAGTACATTTTACACATACATCTAGGTAGCTTGTCATTTAAACATAAAATATAGCAAAAATTCCATCTTATAATAGTTTATGCGGTACCCGCTGCTATGTACATCAGATTCGAGCCGGCCAACCGATCCCGTTGGCTCCGTTGGTCGAGTGGTAGGACATCTGCACTAGAGGGCAGGAGGTCGTGGGTTCGAGTCCCACCCGAGTGATTTTTTCCAACTTTCACTCGGGAGGTAACACACTGAGTATACAGTGTTTAAAAACGTCGGTGAAGGGCAAAACCTAATTTGATTTATATCACCCCGGCGCAAAAAATTCCATCTTGCAATAAAATATAGCGATTATTGCACTTGCCAAGTACATTGTACATGTAGCATTTTTAACGTTTATTGCACTTGCCGAATTTAAGACATACCTGTTAGTGTTTATAAAAACATCTGTTTGCTAATACATGTATATGACTTGAAGCTTTGCTTGGCGGATGACATCAAATTGAAAAAAAATGCGGGTAACACCATGTGGAAAGAAAACTCTTCTTGAAAGAAGTGTGGTTCTGAATAGAACCGGTTGGTTGAGTATAGAACTCGACGTTTCGGAGAGTGTGCTCTGGTGCTCTGTCAGTCCTCAGGGGGGTGAGTGATGAGATGTGGATGATGCTGAAGGTTATATGGTTGTGCGTGTGCAGTGGGATGTGGCTGGATTCTTAAAAACACCTTCAGCATCATCCACATCTCATCACTCACCCTCCTGAGGACGGACAGAGCACACTGTCCGAAACGTCAAGTTCTGCACTCAACCTACTGGGTCTTTTCAGAACGACACTTCCTCCAAGAAGAGGTTTCTTTCCACATGGTGTTACCTGCAATATTGTCTACTTTATTTGTTTGTTTTTGCAAAGGCCTTAAAGCCTTGTAAGAGGCCGCACTTGCCTTATTGTTCGCATACGTTTCAGTATTGATGTAAATGTTTTACTCCTCTTTTTTTCCAGATAACATGTGTTACACCTGTGAAAGCTGACACATAAGTACAACCTTAAGTATAACTCTTATTATTTGTTTTGTTTGAAGATATTTGACTTGGAAATTATTACACTCTTTGACAATTTGCACATGTACATATTTGCTCATTTTGTACATGAAATAAAAATGTTTCGTACTTGTTTGATAATACATGATGAATGCACAAACAAAAATGGAAAAAGCAGTGTTTTGTGGTTTTTTTTAAATTTTCGTGTCCTTAATCATACAGGAAGTTGACCCATGAAATCGAGAAGGAATCAGCTTGGTGGAAGATTTGTTGTTTATTCAGAAAATCAACTGTTGCAACTAAAGTAAACTTCTATGATAAAATTATAATAAAATAGCGATAAAATTATAAAAAAATAGCAATAAACTGAAAGTAAATGTTCATATTACTATAGTGATTTTGAAGTATATTGTAATTCCAATATAATAACCCTCTATCTTTCACTACAGTAAATATGCAGTCAATCTCTAATAGAGTTATAATGAAAGTATAATAAAACCATAGAAAACTGTCATATAACCATAGTGTATTACACTACAACTACAGTAACAACTTATTATTACTGCAGTAAACGTAGGGTAACTTCTATGATAAAATTATAATAAAATAGCAATAAACTGAAAGAAAATGTTCATATTACTATAGTGATTTAAAAGTATATTGTAGTTCCACTACAATAACCCTCGATCTTTCACTACAGTAAATATGCAGTCAATCTCTGATAGAATTATAATGAAAGTATGATATAACCATAGTCTATTACACTACAACTACAGTAACAACTTATTATTACTGCATTAAACGTAGGGTAACTTCTATGATAATATTATAATAAAATAGCAATAAACTGAAAGTAAATGTTCATCTTACTACAGTGATTTAAAAGTATATTGTAGTTCCACTACAATAACCCTCTATCTTTCACTACAGTAAATATGCAGTCAATCTCCAATAGAATTATAATGAAAATATAATAAAACCACAGTTAAATTGTAGTATTACCCAAGTACATTTGAAGTGAATTGCAATACAACTGCATTGAAATTATGGTAAATTTGAAGTAACCATTACTATAATAAAACTTTAGTTCAACCACAGTATACTTGCAGTAATTGCATAGTTAATTGTAGTAAAATTGCAGTGTTAGAACAGTGCTACTGTAGTTTTACTGTATTTTTACTGTAGTAATTAAAAAATTTCGGCCAAAACACCATGTTTTTACTATAGTAATTACTATGGTAAGATTACAGTAACAATAGAGTTTTATTATATTCATACTAAGTTTTCACTGCAGTACAACTACAATTTAATTGTAGTGTTAACTACAGTAAAACTATAGCGGATTTTTATAAGGGACAATCTAGGTTGTCGGAACATAGGGGTGTCGGAACATAGAGCAGTCACCATTTTGTCCAATGCTTGTTTTAGGGAGGGAGTTAGGGCAGAAACTATTGTGTCCCACATTAAATGTATATCGTCAATTGACTAAGGGTCGAATTAACAAATAAGAATCAGCCATGTCAGCTGATTTGACAAGTTTGAAGATTGGGTTGAATTTGTTCATCATGTTTATGCAAAAGTGTGCTGCTGTATTTTGCCGACAAGTTCATTTGTGAACAAGTCGACTTGATCATTGCACGTTTTTTAACACAAATAGTAGCAACGGTATACAATGTATACACACTCGTATACGTTGCTATAGGTTTAGCCATGCTGTAGCCACGTATACGCTTCGTCCATAATTATCTCCGGACTTTTGACGTTTGTTATTGTTTGGGCTCCATGTATTTTCCTTCGCATTTCTTTTATACCAATGCATGGGAAATTAAATGAAAAAGACATTTAAGATCGCCCGATTCGGTCCAGTATGTTCTACAACCAACATGACTAAGTCTATTTTGTGAAACTTTGGCGGAGTTTTGCCTCGATCAATCAAACCGCGCCCGTGAATTACACTTTTTGGGAGGATTAAAAACGAAAGATGTGTAGAGTTTGTCAGGTTGTGTCTTTGACATCTCGGAACAAAATTTCAATTACGATTTATTGCTCGCGAGGGGCAACTTGAACTGGTGAACTTGTGACCCTGCCTACTCGTACGTAATGGTCATTGTGGGCGTTTTCGAATCCCATGTTCTTGACAACACGCGTGTAACACGAGAACGTGTTCTCGAGCTGGTTATTACGAACGCGCGGGTGCGTGTCGCATCGATGTAAAGCAATGCAAAATGGCCGACAATCGTCTGAATTTGTACTTAGGCCTATTCCAAATGAACGAGGACGACTGTTGCAAAACCGGACATGCGGGGATGAAATTACAGACCTGCACTATAATGGTATTCTTATTACAATTAGGGTATTAGCAAAAAACACACACACAAAACAACTGTACGAATCTGCACAGTCCGCCATTTTGTTCAAGGTGCACCTCGCCGAACCCTCCATCAACCGGGGAGTGAAAAAATCGATCCGCGAACGCCCTCTTGGGTCTATTCGTCACGTTCGAGACCGCCGTTCTCGTGTCGGGTTAACCCGAGTGTTGTCAAGAACAGGGATTCGAAAACGCCCTAAGGCTGTGTTTGCTGGAAGTGGAAGTTAAAGGTGCACTACATTAATTTTGTGTGCTTCACAAAATAGGTTCTTCAGTTCTTTTCCCCTCCATTGAACCAATTCGGCTAAAACATGTAAAACTAAGAAAGGTTGGAAATGTGGTAACCAGTTCGGACCACTATATATTGCCACAAGATGAAACCTTGAATAAACTTCACAAAGTTGTCCTCCACTCTATTCTACTAAGACATCAACACAGCATTAAAATGGAGCAGAGTATATCTATTTACCGACAATTAACTGCTCAATTAACGCTGCTTTCTGCTTTCGAGCATTCGGAAATCCAATTACTTTTTGTATCGATAGGATTAACTTCGTAACAATACTAGTGCTCTGACTTGGCACGCGCCCTCTCCCGTCTATTGTTGGGGGATTATATAACACCACAGCTGTTCGTTCACAGGGACTAACGTAAGAAACTCATATTCGGGCTAAGATCCAAATGTACCATAAAAATATATATTTGTTCCATACCTTATGCAATCTTTCCCATAGAATAGGTCAAACTGTACCCAATTCCTTATACCCACACCTATTTTCTACTCATCTCATCCATACAATAGGGCAAGCTGTGCCAAAAATTCCAACATCCATTCATTCATATTTATATATATACATATTTACATATTTATGTGACCTTTACATATTTCTTTAGAAAAGGTCAAACCGTACCAGACAGACTACTTAAACTACTCTTATTCGGTCCAAAAGTCAAAATAAGTCAAATATTATAACAATTTCAATGTTTTTTCCCAGCTATTTTACTCTGTGTTTGTCGGACACCAGCCACAGGTCTTAATCAGTTGTTTAAAACCGGCAACGTGAAGAGCTCTCGAGCGACCAATATGAATTAGTAAAATATTTCTCTTTTCTTGTTGCTATTTTCAAGGGTACATGTATTTTGGTGTAATTTGTTTTTATGCAAATTAAATGTTCTTCTAGGTTTTATGATTAAAAGTGTGATGCCATTTCAGGTAGCAAAAACATCGATGTTGCAGCTTATTTAGCACAAAAGAAAAACAATCCTGTACATTTTCTTTTGTCCACTATGCCATCGAGCAAAAATTTCTCGCAGACGTTTTCATTCAGCACATATTCCAGCACAATAACTGTTTGTAATCAATGGCATAAACAACTTTTTAAAAAATTTATTTGATTTTAATTTCTAATATCTACAGCTACGGATATAAATCCATGAAACCTCGAGTTCTGTAATTTGAAGTTCCGGACCAAGAATAAAGTTGATAAAACACAGAATCATCTAGTGTCAGTTGGTTGTTTGAACGTCCAAAACGTTTATGTAGGTCATTGTTAGGTCCTAGATAACTACTAGCAAGTTGTTAATACGTTTTGTACGTTCAAAGAACGTTCTAAGAACGTCTCAAAAAAAAGTTTTTAGAACTTCCAAAATGTCCACAAATGGCCGTTTTTAAAACGTTTATTCAAAACGTTCTCCTAACGAAAGAGGCACGTTCAGAAAACGTCAAATTGTTTGCTGGGGAGACAGAGGAGACACGAATTTTGTGTCCAATTTGTCTTTAAAACAGGGACAATCTTGTAACCTTCGTAACAAGACATGAACAAGACCGTTTGATGATTCTTTAAGTTGCTCATAAAAACCTTGACAAAGTCCAGTGACTTTCTCTGTGCCGTAACGCTGTTTATAAATAAATGTGTATAGCAAAGTTTTCGTTCACTGCAATTCATTTCATTTTTACTTGAACGTTTCCTTAAAAAAAAAGGCATTGCGGTAAAGACAATGTGCTTGTAAGTGAACAATCACAGAGCTGCTATCAACAGTTTTTGACAGTCTATTTGGACAGTACTAAAATTGCAAACCCAACCAATGGATTCATCCTCAGTGATCCGAAACCCCAGTGCTTACGAAACTGGATTTTACTACGACGAACCCACGTGCAAGGATTTTAGTGAAACTTCTACTGCACCCACACACGAGCTATAAATCACGCTGCAGCGAACCCACGTGCAACAGCCGTGCGATAGCAGACGTGACACCACTCACACAGAACACAATGTGCTGGAATTTACTACCTTACGGAGACATGAACACAATAGGGAACAAAAGATTGTATATGTCTCCAGAAGAACATTTGTATAGATGAATACGTCTCCACAAGAATTTCACGAAATAGATATATGGATTTTACTCAAAAACTAGGAATTTCCAAGGTAGGTTGATTTGTCGCAAATGGAAGACTTTTAGAAAAGGGATATTTAGTCCAAATTTCAGCCCAGGAAATTAATTCTGGTTAAAATAAGAGCATTTTGAAACTTCAATTTCACACTCGAAAACTTTACTACACGAGAACAAAGAAATGTCTCCACAGGAATACAAATTCCAGAATGGGTGCCCTATCGCACCAAAACACACACCCTCTGTTGCTGGTCGAGACCACATGCAGTGGACGAAGATATTGAAGGGTGCACTGAACCAATTCAAGCCCAATTGAAAACAGTGTAAAATCAACAAAGTTCAGAGCCAAATAACATGCAAGCCGACATCACTGGGGTTTCTCAAACAAAAAATTAATTATTGTCTTGTACTTCATCTTTTCATTTCTTTTCAATTTTGGGTAGGTTAGCCGATTACATTTTTAAACATTCACTCCAAATCAAAGTCACCTCCCGAAAAGGTGATAGTTCCCAAGCCTGCATGTAGCCGTTTTACAAGTGGCATCTTTCCACGTTCTCAGGCAAATAGGACCCATTTTTCAACCGTAATTTTATCAAGCCTGCCCTCAGATGGAAGCCCAAACACCAGGGAGTTGATCCTTGGCTACATTTACACAATTCTACCGTTTTTTTTAAGCCAAACGGTCCCCGTTTTCAAAAGAAACTGTGAGGGGGGGGGGGTTCACTTTTTATGCTTATCAGTTCGCGTAGAAATTCTCACTTGAATTAGTTCACTGCACCCTGAAAGTGCACAGCAGAGGGCAAACACGCGATACCCGAAACAGCCATACGACGGCCATTGATGAAGAAAACTCGCGCGAAAAAAGTCGGCGACCGGCATTGTCGCTCGGCGGGCAAACACGACTACCCGAATCCGGGATGTTTCTTGAACAAAAACACCTTTTTCTGTAACTAACTAGTAACTCTATACAGCCTCCCCCCCAAAAAAAACCCCCAGCAACCTTACACTTCCAATAGCAAGGTACCTAAACTATTGATATGTGTCACTGTTAGTACATTCTGTTGGAACGAAAATGATGCCAAGAACTCCCGATTCGGTTCAGTATCGGTAGTTTTGATTCTAGCGCAATTTATGGGAACCAAAGTCAGGGCTCGTTTGGTCATATCATAGAGCAAGGACCCAAGGAGTTTGTACTCCAAGACTTCAAAAGTAAAACGATCGTCGCCGCGCTCGAAAGCTACAATAGAAAGCACCTGGTGGCCAGCTTGCTCAGTTGCTCACTACGCTAATCTTGACACAATAGAGATCCGCGCTCACATGTCAGAAAAGAAGTTTGCATGGCTTCGTAGACAGTACCATGGTAAATACGCATGCGCAGTTGTCATACATCGCTAAAAATGAATGATTTTGACGTGTTTGTTCGCAGTTGGATGATACTGTATATAAATGAAGTCAACATCACTGGAACAATCATTTCATGAAGAACAAAATGCTCTGTACCTTTAGTGTGAAAACTTGTGAAATTTTCCAAAAAAACACATTTCATCAATGATATATTGCCAATTAAAATGTCTGAAAATACATGAAAACTTATCTGAAAGAAATCCAATTTATCTCCAAATTACAGGGACAGATAACGCTTTTAAGCACCAACAACTGCACATTGCTAACCTGAGCGCATAACTCACATCTAACAACTGCGCAGTTGTAAAAACCTATCTTGTCGTAAAATATATTTTTCAAAAAAGAGCAGCGACGTGACATGACTTATTATGCAGCATATAGGGAGGTTGTTGGTTACCAACTAAAAAGGCGGCGACGATCATCGTGTTCAAAGGCCGCTGGCATTCACGCTTTGAATGGTCGAGGCTTGCGGTCACAGTGCTGTAGCTATAGACATTCCCGAGGGATTGGTATGTTAATGGTCAAAATGTAAATCGCCCAAGAATTCTGACTCCTTGGGTCCTTGTTCAATGGTCATATGTTGGTCTTGGATGTTCATTGTTTGCAACCCTAAGTGAGTTCCTGAGTTTGTTCACCAAAAAAAAATGCGCTGTAATGGACCGAATCAGGGGTTATTTGTACCATTTTCATTCCAACAACAAAGTTTCCTAGGTCTCTGAATAGTGGAAGTACCCTAGATAGATAGATAGAAGGATAGATAGATAGGTTGATACTGTTAAGTGATAGATAGATCGATATAAAATTGGTAGAGTTCTAACTAGATACGCTCAGCTGTAGCAAGTTCTATAATGACCAACAGCACGACCAGTTTAAGCTGCACTTTGCGGTACATGCTTTTAGTGCATTGCTTTTGTTGAGTCAAAAAAAATTGATGATTATCATAAGAAGAAGGCTGGATACAGCTTTAAACAGATTTAGAAACAAATACTCCAGCACATGTACCAGAACAACTGGCAAAAAAGAGGAGACTACATGTAGAGCAAAAATGGAATGAGCCAAAGAGGGACTGGCAGCTAGTTTAAACCCACTCTAGACAGCTATTTTGGGAAAACTCACACAAAATCATGCAATTTGCACAAGAAAATCATGATAAAGACAGTTATCAGAACCTATTACATACTTTAAAAAGCTTAGACAAAGCTATTTCTTTCGCAAATTGATTTTTGCAGTGTGCAACAGATACTTGGAGGACTAGGAACCAGTCTAACATTTGCTGCCGCGGCGGCCATTTCCGATCCCGGCCGTTGCGATGGAGGTAGGAGCAACCAAAAATTGACGTCATCGCCATCATTCGTGACGTAATTGACGTCATCATCGCTCGATGGAACGACCGTAGCACAATCTAGCGACGTCGCTAGATTGAGCGCAGGTCCTGGACCTGTTGGGGCGTAGAACGACAGACCCAAATCCAAAATTTGAAAAAAGGACTGAAAACGCCCCAATTATTGGGTCTAATGATGGTCATGATGTTGGACATGTTGGAGGAGGTTAGGGAGCTGAGGCCGAAGGCTGTCATGGGTCGTATGGTTGGAATTGGGCTGGAGCTGAGTCGCCAGAGTTTTAAAGGCTACTTCTCAGTTCTAGCCCCATAAATGTGGCCTATTTACTGGACTACCTCCGTAAACATAGGCCACACATCCACATGTACAAAAACGTGTCGCACTTTGCCAAATTTTGATTTTCACATTTAGGCTTAGTTTGTAGGGTTTTTGCTTTAGAAGCATACTCACCCTCTTTATAGGCTAATCAGAAAGTGCTGCCTTTTTCAGATGTCTATTTTTGGTGAAATTTCCAGATTTATTTGCACACGTTTGCGTATCAAAAGTTCAACATGAAATTTCACAAAAATTAGACATCTAAAAAGGCAGCACTTTCTGATTAGCCTATAAAGAGGGTGAGTATGCTTCTAAAGCAAAAAACCTTACAAACTAAGCCTAAATGTCAAAATCAAAATTTGGCAAAGTGCGACACGTTTTTGTACATGTGGATGTGTGGCCTATGTTTACGGAGGTAGTCCAGTAAATAGGCCACATTTATGGGGCTATCTCAGTTCTAGACTAAATATTAGAGACTTCTGGATTGTCGTCAATTGCGCCCTGGGGGATGGGGTATCATGTTATGCTGCACTTTTGATTGGGGGGATGAATGTGATGAAGCATGGGATGAATGTTGAGTCACTCCTTTTGTGGCCTTACATGTGGTTTTTGTTTGTGATTTGTGACTGTGGTCTGGATAATTGTTTGTAAGGGAATGAGCCTGACTTTCATTCGACACCCCTCCCCCACCCTCTCCGCCTGTTTTGTGAAAGGTAGATGTGCTCGTGGACAACTGAACATAATTTGTGGGTTTTTTTTAAATTTTAGTGTGGTTAAATGTGTTGTCAGGAATTGAACACACTGTTGTATCTTTAATTTGCAGTGTTTGTGTTTTGATTGTTATAAACATCAAAGTGATGTCGGCTTTGGTTGAAAAAGGGGACCTGTACTGAGGATGTGGTGTGACAAAAGATGCTATCGTTGTTGATATTACGGTGCCGTGTGGTGTAGATTGTGTAATATCAAAGCTGGAGGTTGGCAAATTTGTCAAAATACTATCCTATGAGACATACACGAATGCCCAAAGATGTCAAAGTGATAAAGTTGAGCCAGAAGAGCAGGGTAAGAAAGTTTTGAGGTTGTGTAGCCAGAAGATACATGTATGGGGTATTCTATAGAAAAGTATTCACGGTGTGTAGAAAGAAAATTCAATGCGGTTGTATTCGGTACAAATGAATTTGGAAATAGGTCAACAAATGCAAGAATGGATTAGTGATGTGAAATGCAAGGACAGATTGGAGTTGAAATTAGATTGTGCGGAATAGAAAGATGTTTTATCAACATTGTGAAATGCAGAATTAGTGTTATAACAGATCAGAAATTGTTATCATTTATTATGTATATTCAGCGTGATGTGTTTTCAATTGTTTTCTCAGGTGTTTGTGACTTCAGCATTTCCGTTGCCAGCTGACTTTGATGTGAAGTATTATAGTGCACCAATTGTCAGTATTTGTGAAGCGCTGGAGAGCCCGAAGAATCGTAGACTGTCTCTCAAAGGAATTGTGCAAAGTGTAAGTAGAATTATAATTATTGGGTGTGTAATGTTGGAGGTTCTGTTGTTGAGGATGTAATTGTTGAATTTGTGGTTAAAGTATTGTGCAGTTGTAAATGGTGTAGTGTTCCAGAAATTTTGGACAGAAGTATGTACAGTGTATATTGCTTTAAGTAGGGAATGTGTAATTGTAGGTGTGAGTTTGAAACGTGAAGTGTTGGTTTTGTGAAAGGTGGAAAAGTATGATTTGTAAGTGTTTTGAATTAACTGGCATTTAGTATACATGTATGTTTGTGTCTTTGTGTGTGGAATGGAGTGGTAAAATGTTTGTTTTTGTTTGTACATGTAGGGGCAGGCTATTTATAGATTAAAAGTGAATGGTGATATTTGTAACTGTATTTTGGGGCATATGGAAGTTAGGGAATGTCTGAAAAGTGGGAACGCTTGGAACGTTCTTGTGGGGAACACTGCCTGTTCCAATTGGGAACATTGCCTGTTCCGATTCGGAACATGCGCTGTTCCCAGTGGGAAAAGCGTGGGAACGCCGGGTGTTCCCGCGTGGGAATGTTGGCCTATGCGCGTGCACGCTTAATAAGGAACGGCCCGTTCCAGTTGGGAACACGTTTGCAACACAGCGTGTTCCCGATGGGAACACAGCCTGTTCCCAAAAAGGAAGGTTCCAAAAGGAACAGGAACGTTTTGACTTTTGAGAAGTTCCCTGAATTAGGGATGCTGTGTGACAGGAGTATGATTGGTATGTTGGATAATGATAGTGTTGTAAAATTATGTAAATGTAAATTGAAATGATGATAGAGATTTTGTATTGTAGTTGTTATTTTAGTGATGGATGTGAGGTTGGGAAATTCTATTGTAAAGAGTATCATGGGTGTGTGTAAAGACTTTTTTGGGGGTTTTATTAGGTGTCTCCTATCAACCGAGGTGCCAAGTGGCAACGCATTGATCGACATTGAGTGGGACATTGATCTCCAGGATGCCGAGACCCATCGGAAGATCCGAGTAAAACTGTGGGGGGATCAAGCCAATCTCGAGCCAAACTAAGAGGACACTGTGGTTTGGTTGTGCGAAATGTGACAACCGACGTGCACAAAAGCCATGTTGCAGTGGAAGGGACGCCAGAGACCAGCATTTCTGTAAGTAATTAAGAGTAATGTCGTGTAAATACTTAATATAAAAGTACCGTTTGACGAATGTCTCAACTAACCATAGCCATAGGTGAAAAATGCAGTTTTGCTAGTTGTAAATACATGCTGTATTGTAGGGCCTAAAAATAATATAAAGGTGATTTTTCAGAAGTGTTTCTATTTTTTTTCTTGTAAGGGTAAGGATGATACTTTGTCGTGATATAGTTACTTTTGTGACATTACCTCGCATTTTGGCTTGATGACCTTTGAAAATGACGCAAAAAATGAATTTTTGCAGCCTCAAAATTGCCCCAAAATGGCCAAAACACATAATGGCCTGTTACCATGACAACGGGCAAAATATCGGTTTCAAAAAGTCTATTTTGGTTACTTGCTCCCCAAGTCCTTTCATCCCACAAAGTATTTTAAAAAAATATCGATTTTTTGAGCGTGGACACTTATATGAAGTATTTACACGAAACGACTCTTAAGTAGCTTGGTTGTAAGAAAGGTGAGGTGGCTTTTGGCCACATTTTGTGTATTGACGAATATGTAGTTGGTGTGTAATTGTTGTTGTTTAATGATAACCCCCTACATTATTTCGTTAGGATGTACTGTACATGTAGCCTCAATCGTGCGAAATCCTCCAGTTGGCAGTTTGAAAAAAAATGAGCCACAATATATAAAGATTATGTGCCACTTGTTGAATGTAGTCTGTACAGGGGTGAGGAGTGTGTCAATGCTTCAAAACCATCCTATATTGGTAATGATTTGAAGAGGTGTTCAGAGGCAGTGCTGATGATATGAGAACATGCAGGGCTGCTTTATGAATGGCTAGAGAAAAACAATGTAGGATAAATGTTGATCTGCAATATCAAATGATATTTTTTTGCTATGGAGCTTGAATCTGCAAAAATGTCTTAAACTGCCAGAAGGATGTTGTAGAATTTAGGATTATGAAGTGTATGATGGGTTGGTTGTAGAGAGGCATTTTTTGAATTACATGTAGCTGGAGGACTGGATGGTGGTAAAGGTGTTTGGAGAAGGTGGTTTTTGGTAGAGTGTAATTGATTTTTTGAGTTTGGAGATATTTATTGATATGATAGTAGGGCTGTTAACATGGTTAAAAGGGAAACAACATCATCGTTAATATCACAAGAGTGGGACTGTTGAATCGGAAATATTTCGATTGAGAATGGTGTTGTTTTGAATAAAAGAGCAATTTTGTTTTGTTTTGAAAAAAATGTTTTGTAGTGAATATCACATCTGTTAATGGTTGCACATTCAGGAATGGCCTGTAGTTGATGGATTTTGTAGAGGACAAATTAGATATCGCATTTATCATTGAAAATGTAGTGTGTTTTTGTGATGTTTCTGAAAGTAGTGAACTAAAGACATAAAAAACAAGTCAATGGAATGACAGTTGCAGTGAATGACAAAACCGAAATTGGTAAATCTTGTAAAATTACAGCAAAATGCCAATGATGTAATTTTGTATGAAGTTTACAGAAATGGATTTAATTTTGTGTCAAAAGTGGTATAGTTGTTTTGTTTTTATGTATGCAGATCGTTGAGTTAACTGAGATGATGTATAAAGATGTGCTAGTGACCGGATATATGCCCACGGAGTAAGTAAGATTGTTGTTGATTTGTGAAATTGCAATTGAAGGTCAAGCAATTTGTTAGTGATTGGCAATAGCAGGTGATGATATGTAATAAAGAAATGTTGGTAATGGGTAAAATCAGTATTGAGACTAAAAGGACTGCAGTGGTTGAGTGATGTTATATGTCGTGTTGGAGGCGCTAGCTTGTTTGAGTGTGTCTATAGAGTACGTATGCATGAAGGGAGAGGGGTTGTTGACATTGGTACAGCATGCATGATTGGGTAGGTGGTGAGAGTATGAGCCAATTTGTAAGGACAGGTATACACAAACAGAAAATTTGCTTTCATTGGATTATGATGATATCAATGTACTTGGTATAAATGTGTATGATAATTGCTTGGGTGTCTTGAAAAATCCTTTATAATGTAGTACTCTTGAAACAGTAATGTAGTACTCTTGCGGTGACAAAAAGTGGTTGTTAATTGTAATGTAGGACAGGCATAGAACGTACAGTGGCTGGATATTGCCATAATGATATGTTTACAGTTGTGGTAGGGGTGGAATTATTGTGTATGTGATGTGTACAAGGGGGAGGCAGGTCTTTAAAATTTGCATGTTGTGCACATCTACTTTATGGACGGTCCCTTACAGTGTTGCAATGATTTTTGCTGTGTTGAGGACTGAGAGGTGTTACTGTCTGAAAGGTTTAGTGTTCGCTTTTTTCAGGACCTGAGTGAGCTATAGCTGAAACAGATATTTGAACACATCACATTTCCTATGGAGCCCATTGTAGGTGGAGGAAATCCTTGAAACCAGTCCTCATGACCACAGTGCAACTTCATTGGACGTGGAAGATGCGTTCACGTTCATGCGTTGTTCATAGTGCTGGAGTATGCAAATGAAATGGGTTGCGATCTGTAGTACTAAAACAGTTGTGCAAATGTTTATAGAAAAATAACAAATTGTTACCATCCGTTGTTAGTATAGGAAGTGTGTATTGATCATGTAGATGAAGATAATCAAAGTTATTGGCATCATTGTGATTGGTAATATTCTATAGTTAGCAACATTATGTTTGTTATTGGATATATGGATGGGTACAATATGAGCAATTTTTGAAGAAGATGCTTCCTCCATGGTAGTCCTATTTAATATATAAGGTAAAGGGGAACAAAGAACACTGGCACAGGATTTGAGGACAAAGTTGGATAGATTCCTTGGTGTGCTGGCTTAAGTGACATCAATGTCTGTGAGCTTGCAATATATCACATGTAGTGATGCTTAACGGTAGCATCGCGTCGATGTTGGCAGATCCAAGGGTTGGCAGAGTGATTTGAGTGATTCAACATGCTGAACTTGTAGCGAAGTGTTATGCATTTGCTTTGTATAATATTGTATTGGTATCACAAGAGAAAATAGTTTTGAGTGGTTTAACATTATCAAAGATAAAATGACATTTTTGTTTGCTTTCTTTTACGTTGAACTAAGAAAAGGAAAAGAATGAGTAACGTGTAGTTAAGTAAGTTGAAAACAGAAACACTGATGTTTTGTCTGTTTTGCAATTATTTTTTTTAAAGATGGTTATGTAGTCAATAGCATTTTGGGGAGTCACAAAGATGGGTACAGTGAAAAGGACTTATGCCATTATGACAGGACAGTTGAAAATATGCAGGGTCAAAGTGCATTGACTTTAACATACAAATATAATCATCCAAAACACTGAAATGTGGGTTTGGTGATTTTTTTTCATGATTAGAAATGTCCAAACTATTTCTTGGAAAAGAGTTGGATTTGACATGGAATGACACATTTTTGTATGTTTACAAATGTTTTGTTTTATTGGTCACCCACAGGTTGGAGGAGTATTGTCATGCGTCGCCTACGGCATCTGTGTGTCCATCTGGATGGGCAAGTCGGCATGTGTTTATGTGTCAACAACTTGGTTTCTAGGTGGTAAGTTCAGCTGGGTTTGTAACTTTAGTTGTGAGTTTGGAACAGGCAAGTTAGGATTGGTTTTGGGGTGAAAATGTCAATTGAATAAGGTCATGGTGGTTAGTAAAAGGTAAATGGTTGAAATAACTTGAAATAGAAACGTGATTTGGGTTTCTAAGTTTACTAGGATTTGCTTTTGGGAACAGAATAGTGAACATTTGATGTGTGGTCAAAGGTAGGGTCAAAGTGGTGAGTTAAAAGTGAATGGTTTGTGGATGATATCTGGAGTTGAAAATGCGATTTGGGTTTGTTACTTGAGTAGAGGATAGCCGTTTGGAATTGTCAAGTTGGTATTGGTGGGGGGGGGGGTTGTCTAAAGGCCAAGGTCTTAGTAGTCATGTAAATGTTATTTTTTGTGGATATTTGGAGTTAGAAATGTCATGTGGGTTAGTGACTTCAGTTGGGGGTTGCCTTTTGGAAACGTTAATTTGTGATTCATGTGGGGGTCTAAAGGTCAACGGTTAATTTAGAGTGGTCAGTTGAAGGTAAATGGTTTGGGAATGAGTATTTGAGTTATAAGGACTTTTTGTTTCATAATTTGAGTTATACATTTCTCTTTATTTCATAACACACTTTGGCTGAGGTTTTCAACAGCACCACTCTTATTTTTGAAATGGGTACTCCTCTTTGTGACGATACCTGTAGTTTGCAGTTTATTTGAAATCATAAGTAATGATTTGGAGACAGTGTTGTAGACATCATCATGTTGGTTGTTGGTAGTAGCCTATAGATGTGTATTTTGACCTGTAAAAAAAATATTTTGTAATTAGTGAATCGAAATAATGCTGTGGATCATGGTGTAGTTGCATTGATTTGTCTGAAATCATATGTAATCATAGTAAATAGAGAAATGATTTTTTGTTTCTGTAATTTCGATCTAAAAAAATTATGTAATTGGGGGAATTTAGGGATGTGGTTGTTGTTTAATTTGCCTAAATTATATGTTTGATCTGAATAACAGTTTATGTATCAGTCATGTGTAGTGAGACAGTATGATTATTTTGTGCCAGTGTTGCAGTCAAGAAGTTTTTGAGTACTAATGGAGTGGGAAATATGGAACTGGTAAGGGCAAATCAAAGCTTGAGAACATGGACATTATTTGGATGGTAAATGCAGAAGGCCACGATTACAAAATAAAATGGAGACTTGAGATGCTCATAGTTTCTTAAAAATTTCGTTTTAAGGACAAAAGTACTGGACAAGTACTTGGTTGAGTACTTTTTGAGTACTTTTGTCTGAAGAACTTATTTTTGTACTGAGCTGTGATAGTTCGAGCTGATCAATATATTTTGTACTCTTAACTGTGTGCATTTACCATGTGATATCGATGTCTGTGTCTTCAGACTTACCAATTTAAGAAAGGTAGTGACAAGAACACTTTCTTATTCCTTAAAATCTTATTACAGAGCCATTTTGTGAAATTAATCCCTCTTAATTGTTTGAATAATGTTTACCTCAGGCTTATTTAATAATCGTACAAATGATTTGTCAAGGATTTTTATGGAGACTTAAGTGATATGACTGGTTTGAGATGATAACGTAACAGGCCTTTTCACGGATTTTTCAACATCTAACAGGGTTTCACCTCTATGTTCCGACACCCCTATGTTCCGACCAGTCACCTCTAACAGTGTATGTAGTGGAACAGTTGCTGAAGTAACTATGCGTTGTAGAGCCCCCACGCACAGCTGTTTTTTACTGTCTAGCACTAACGTCTTGGGAAGTTCGCACGAACGGGGGCGTGGTTGTCTATGTAAAGTAGACCGTTGGCGTAAATATTGATATCGTCAAAACAAACGGCGGCTTCCTATTTGACATCGATAGCCGCGCGCGAATATCATGTTGCATCCTGGAGCTGTAATAAAAGCGATGCTTGCTCACCACATTTGAATTTCTGCACGTACGTAGTGCGTGTATTTACAACCGTGGCGCGCGCGCGGCGAGCGCGACTACGAACCGCGGCTTCGCGATCGCTGATTGGTTCCCTAGGAAAGCCTAGGGAGAAAATAAAGAAAAAGTTAAACCACTGCTACGAAATGCCCAAGACGTTAGTACAGAGGGCGCGCTGGTTTAATTATTGAGTCGTTAGAGGGTGCACTATGCACGGTATGCTATCAGGTACTAGCGTCTTGGAACCAAGAATAGCCGTGTATTGGCTAGGGGGACTTCAACCTCGTTCCCATGGTGTCGAGCTGTACGCGCCCAACACTATCCGCTCTGGAGACGAGGTTGGAAATAAAGTAAGCCCTGGGGACGAGGTTGAGGGGGAATTTGTGGCGAAAGGGCGCCCTCTGTATGAAATTCCAAACGTGATGCGGTTCGGCGAGTTAGGGAGCTAGACGGCACCAGACTATTAATTATGTACACGGTAAGTGAAGTGGGCACATTTTTTGTGTATTTTCCGTAGGAATATGTAACTGTTTAAGTAAGTGTGTTTTATAATATTTGGATTTAATAGGTAAGATTTTATATTTCGATATATGAGGTGTATAAGGGTGGCAAATTTCAATAAATATATGGACGGAAATTCGGCAGCAGGCGGCATGACTGGCATGACTGGTCGGTTAGCTTCAGTACAGTCACTCCTTGGTCGGACCAAAGTCAGCAAGAAAATGCCGAGCTAGCTAAAAAGTACAACTTGAAAGTGTGGCCAAGATACTCACCTTGCTGGCCAGTATCGTGGCGACACTTGCCCGGCTAAGTAAGCTTCTGTTAGATGAATTACAAATGTAAGAGTAAAATCAGTAGATATTTTCTACAAGCAAGCACGAAATCATATTAATTATGATTTTCTGTAGCCTAGTGTAACATTGCAGCGTGACTGTACTATAGTGTAGGTGTGGCATAGATGAATTTGAATGCATTGAACGGGTTGCCATCATTTTGTTATTTATGTGTATTTCAATGGGAATATATTATTTGGTGTGTACGTGTGTTAACTACCTGGTGAAAATCCAAATGCTTTGAGGTTGGCATCTCCTCAAGGAAGTCTGTCTACCCGTAGCGAGGGTATCTCAGCGAAGTCTGACCCACCAGCATGTGGGTGTACTCCGGCATGTAAGGCGGATGTACCCTGGTCACAACAGCGGCTGCGCGACCTTGCAGGACAGACGCAAACAGATAAACTAGTTGACGTTACAGTTCAAAGGACTGTAACGGAGCAGGCAGCCTGCCTTACAACTAGCTCACTGAATGTTGCCCCAAAAGATGTAGTGTTGCCTGAGCTATGTAAAACAATGTTGCCTGAACCATATGAAACAATGTTGTCTGGGCCATATGAAACAGTGTTGTCTGAACAATATGAAACAATGTTGCCCAGGCCATATGAAACAGTGTTGTCTGAACAATGTGAAACAATATTGACAGAGCAATGTGGAACAGTGTTGATTAAGCAATGTGGAAAAGTGTCTGAGGAAAGTTATCAACCAGAGAAAATGGCACTGTTGAAAAATCAGTATGTGGAACATGCAGAAGGTTATGGGAGAAATGAAGAATTGAGAGCACAAAGTAATGGAGAATTCAAATGTAAACTGAAGAAGTTGAATTTTGTTGATTTACAATCTATAGGCAATGCCAATGCTGAAGTGGATATTTACCATACTGTTGAAGTGCGGGTGAAACAAAGACAAGATGGAGAAGATGCCAAAGAGGTAAAGCAAGGACAACAGAGAAAGTTAAGAAAGGTAAAGAAAAGGAATAATGTCAGCCAAAAAATAAATGAGATGAGAAGGAAGAGGGTGTTGAAGATGACTAAGAAGAGACTTCACGATCAGAAAGCGATGAAAAAGTTCCACAGTTTGTTGAACGTCAAGCGCCCTGTGAGTAGAAAATGTGCACAAGATGAGCCTGAAAATGGATCAAGAGCAAAGGCCAAAAAAAATCAATCACAGGAAACGGAGAAGAGAAACATGTAAGGAATCGTACAATTGAAGGAGAAATGGGAAGAGGATGGATTTGTGGATGAGTAAGGAAGAGAGACAAATGCATGACAAAATCCAAAAGAATATGTATTCCCACACTAGAAGAAGTCTTTGGTTTGTGATCAAGAACATGGATAATATGAATGAATCTCACAACAAAAAGAGAGAGCGAAGGAAGAATGCAAAGGGTGGTGACAGGAGACTGACTAATCTGAGTGATATTGATGACAAGCAGTGCTGGTGGTGTGATCAAAGCATGGCTGTGATATTTGGTATCATGTGCATTGTATGAATTTCTCAAAGATGGAACGGCTGTTGATCAACAAAGCTGTGACATAGTTGTGCAGAAAATGTGGGAGGAGTACTTACTCTGAGTCTCTGTTATGTGATCTTGGTATTCCAACAGATGATAACATGTATGACTTGACAGTTCAGGAGACATGCAGCGACGATGTGGTCAGTGAGAGGTCCGTGAGTGGAATGTGCAGGAAGGGCAGCAACCAAGACAATTCGAGCAAAATGTAAGTGATGCAAACAAAAAACAAAGAACAGGTTGCATGAAATTAATGACTGAAGCCAGAGAAGTGGTGGTACGTAGGCAGACAGGTGGTTACTCACTACGGAGCAAGAAAAGCCAACGCCCAGAAGTAGATGATACAGATGAAAGTCAAACTAGCATGTCCAAACCTGTTGGAAGGAGGGGTAGAAGAGGTGCAAGAAATGGAAAGGTTGAAGACAGTTTTGACAAGGGCAGTAAAACTGGTGAACAAAGTTGTCAATCAAAGAATTTGCAAGGTGAATACAATTGTGAAACAAGACGTGAAACACCATATCTAGCTAGTAGGAAACGGCAGCTATCAAGTGACAATAAAAGTGGTGAAACGAAATGTAAACAAAAGAAGACACATGCACATGAAGTTTTAGATAGCGAGCATGATGTCAAAGGTAATGTAAACAAATTCAAAACTTTGCAACATGAAACATGTAAATATGTGACAGGCAAACACAATCAGGAGAGAAAAAAGTAGTAGAGGAAAGAGTTCCACTCGAGATAAAAGCTGTAATGGATCAGACACAATGATTGTGCAGGGAAGTTTTCATCAAGGTGATCATAGATTTGGATGGAGTTCAGGAAAACAATGTGTACCGAAGGGTGACTGCTCTATGTTCCGACATCCCTATGTCCCGACAACCTAGATTGTGTTACTCCCGGTTAGGGTTAGGAATAGGAATATGTGCAGTCGGAACATACGGGTGTCGGAACATAGAGGTGTAACCTACCGAACAGTTTGTGCTGTGTTTTATACAGTAAAGTCAAAGAGTTGAAAGACTGGTCTTGTAGTGATATTGATACTACACTAAATACTGGAAATGAGTTATACAGACATTTATCCAGAAGTTCTACAGTGAATAATCGATACTTGTTGATAAATGAACTACCAAATGAATTGGATTTGCTCAATCATCATTTCAGTATGAAATTTCATGATCCTGTATGTGGTACTTTTGGAGAAGAGTGTAATTTGCCGGAATTTCATATGATGCCGCTAAATCGTGCATTAGAACAGAGTCTTCAGGAATACTATGCAAGTTTCATACGTTTCCATGGAAATACATTTGTTGTTATTGCTCAAGATGGCATGTATTATATCTTTGATTCTCACTCTAGAAACCAGCAAGGTTGCCAAGTCAGTGAAGGAACAAGTCTGTTGAAACGTGTCGCTACTTGGCAAGATGTGCACAGGGGGGTCCGCTCATAAGTCCGACGCCTCATAGGTCCGACGCCTCATAAGTCCGACAAAATCGCATCCCCTAACCAAATAAAGGCCCATAAGTCCGACGACTCAAAGTTCCGACGCCTCATAAGTCCGACGCCTCATAGGTCCGACGCCTCATAAGTCCGACGCTTCATAAGTTCGACAACGGAAAAACGAGGCGTTTAATTTGTCGGACTTATGAGGCGTCGGACTTATGAGGCGTCGGACCTATGAAGCGGAATAAATAAATGTTACGCCTCATAAGTCCGACGCCTCATAAGTCCGAAATTTCGGACTTATGAGGCGTCGGACCTATGAGGCGTCGGACTTATGATACGGCCCCTGCACAGGTATTGTAGTGATTTGGCAAAATCTATGTGCTTGTCTGATAATGAGCAGTTTGAAGTTATAGGTGTATCTGTGTGGTTACATGATGAGGAAAGACACGATGCTGATGTAAGTATATGTACAGAAGACAACGATGATTCAGTTCTGGCAAGGAGTGATTGCAATAAAGCAAAAGTGGATGAAGGAAACGGTTACACCTCTATGTTCCGACACCCGTATGTTCCGACTGCACATATTCCTATTTCTAACCCAAACCCTAACCGGGAGTAACACAATCTAGGTTGTTGGAACATAGGTCGGAACATAGAGCAGTCACCAAGGAAACTCGGGGTCTATAGTAGATGTTGTTGGTTCTGATAGAGGTTTGTCAAGGACATGTACGGATCTACCAAATAATTTGAAGGAAGGCAACAAACATAGTTGCAGTGAAATGAGTCGCAGTACTAAAGTCAATGACAACAGTGATGTTGAAATTATGGAAATGGTCCAGATGCAAAGGTTGAAATTTGTTCCCTTGACCTATAATAGGAAGCAGGCAGTGTGTACAGAACATAAAATAGGCCAAGTATCTCTGGACTACAATGAGGTTTCAGATACATGTGTAGAGATGGGACGACCTGATTCAGTGAAGAAAATTAAAGGAGATGGTAACTGCTTTTTCATTTGCTGTATCAGGAACTGAAGATAATTATTTGCAGTTAAGAATGGCTACTGTCAATCACTTGTTAAAATGGAGATAAATTCAATGGCTTTCTGCGACAAGGATTTGATAATGTGAAGGACTATGTCACGAGGCAAAGAATGTTTGAGTGTGGAACATGGGCCACAGAGGTTGAAATCATGGCGATGGCACACATGTTGCGTGCAGACATAATTTCAAGAGGGAAATAACTGGTATGTTTTTTTTTCTGCAAGGACCTTTGAGAGAGAGGCTGTAATATTGGGTGAAGCTATTTACTTGTACCATAGGCGTAGAATTCACTATAATGTGGTGCTGTCAGTTCATGTATCTGGTAACGGACAGCCTAATGTTACAACTTATAAAGAAGATAAATTGGTAAAAGATGGAAAAACAGAGAATAATTTGAAGTGTAAAAGGCATAAGCGAGCAAATGTGAAATTACAACAACAAAAAAGAGAAAAAGATCAGGAAAGGTGTGCACAGAAGGTCAACAAAGTAAAAATGGATAGTAAAGAAGAGCATAAATGTAATAATAAATCTGATGTTTAAACAGCATGTAAGCGAAAGAATTTGGATGAGAAGTTTAAAAGTAAAAAAACTAGCAGTGGTGACGAAAAGCAAAGAAAAATGATGCATAACCAAAAGTACTATCAAGAAATTGCAGACAAGATGAAGGAATTGCGTAACACAAAGTACAATAGTGACATGCACTTTAAAACAGAGCAATTAAAGGGCCAAAAAAAAAGGTATCATAACAATGAGACTCATAGAAAAAGTGTTTTAAAGTATGAAAAACAAAAGTACTGTAAAAAAATCCTGAATACAAAGTCAAGATAATAAAAAGTGGGAAAAGAGAGTACCGTGATAATCATGAATATAGACAGAGGCTAATCAGTAAGGGAAAAACAAAGTATTGCAATAATCCTGAATACAGAGAGAAGCTAATCAACAAGGGGAAAAGAAAGTACTGTAATAATCCTGAAAACAGAGAGAAGCTAATCAACAAGGGGAAAAGAAAGTGTTGTAATAATCCTGAATACAGAGAGAAGCTGATCAACAAGGAGAAAACTGGAGAAAACAAGGAGAAATGCTGCATATAGAGAGGAGCTTATAAAATATGAAACAATTAAGTAGAATACAATGTATCGCCAAGATGTTTCTTTTAGGGGAAAGGAAATAAACAGAGTTGGACATAAATACCATGGCAACGCTTCATATAGAAATAATCTCATTCTAAGTATCAAAAAAAAAATACCGATGTGTTCGTTCGTACAGGGTGAATTTAATTAAGTATGGAAAGAACAAGTATAAAACAAGTAGTGAATATCGTGAAAGGATGGCGGAGATGAAATACTGACGTGCTGTGATTAAATGGAGAAAAGACGTAAAATTAGGTTCGTTACAAAGAAATTTAGAGAAAGTATATCTAAAGGACCTGAGCATGTGTGTGCTTGCTGTCATAAACTGCTGTTTCGAAAGCAAGTTGTGAAGTGCAATGTGTGTAAATATAAAAATCACATATACATGTATCAGTAACAAGTATCTTCATACTTGTAGTGACCAGTGTGAATCCAAGTGTATTATTGCAGAATCAAGCAGATCATGTTTATGGATATGTTATACCTGTCTATCAGGACCTGTACAGCTCAACGAGACAACAACATCAAGTAGCTCCAAACAACTCAATAAGGAACACAGAAATTCCATCGATTCTACAAAGAGAAGTAAAAGAGGCACTTAATTCAATTAAAGACAACAAAGCACCGGGCATTGATGAAATCACAAGCGACATCATTAAACAAGGAGGAGATGAGATTTTACAACAGTTAACCCAACTATTCAACCAGATATTTGAAACCCAGAAAATACCAACATCATGGAAAGAAGCAAAGATGATTCTTCTGTTCAAGAAAGGAGATAAAGCAGATGTAAAAAACTATCGTCCAATCAGCCTTCTGTCTCATCTGTATAAGCTCTTCACAAAAATAATCCAGAACAGAATCGAAGATGCGCTCGACGACAACCAACCAAGAGAACAAGCTGGTTTCAGAGCTGGCTTCTCAACAACAGACCACCTACATGCAATCAATCAACTGATTGAAAATACTTGTGAATACCAACTCCAACTGTGCCTAGGATTTGTCGACGACCAGAAGGCATTCGACTCTGTCGAACATTCTGTCATGTTCGAGGCCTTGAGAAAGGTGAATGTTGATGAAGGATATGTCCGAATTCTAGAAGACATTTATACTGATGTAACTGCCCGAATTTATATTGACAACGATGTATCCAGGACTGTCAACATCCAGAGAGGCGTAAGGCAGGGCGACACCCTTTCTCCAAAGATATTTACTACAACTGTAGAGGAAGTGTTTAGAAAGACAGACTTGGATAATGGTGTTAATATTGATGGAGAACTCACAGACCTGCGATTCGCTGATGTGGCAATGACTTCAACAACTATTAAAGGTATGGATGAGCAGCTATCCAGCTTAAACAAAGAAAGCAAGCTAATTGGCTTAACCATGCATAAAGACAAAACAAAGTACATGACAAACTTTGAGACCCAGGAAGACATTGAAATAGAGGGACGGAAACTAGAGAAGGTGAACAACTATAAGTACCTTGGACAGACACTGAAAATGGAGGACACCACGAGAGAAGAGGTGATGCTGAGAATCAAAGCAGGGTGGATGAGATTTGGTCAACACATAGACATGCTAACAGACAACAAATTACCAATATCACTAAGGAAGAGACTATTCAATCAGTGTGTGCTATCCACTATGACTTATGGATCACAAACTTGGTCATTAACTAAGAACTTGAACAGAAACTCACAACAGCACTGAGAGTTATGGAAAAATAGATGCTTCACTTATCCCTACGAGTAAAACATGAAGTACTTCGGCAGAAAACTGGGGTGAAAGATGTCATAGAGAAAGTCAGCCAAGCAAAATGGAGATGGGCAGGGCATGTAGCAAGAATTCAGGATAATAGATGGACATGCAGATTAACAGATTGGCAACCACGAATGGGAAAGCGAAGGAGAGGAAGACCAAAGAAAAGATGGAGAGATGATATAACTACATATATGGGAACAGCGACTTGGACTAGGACAGCCAGAAACAGAAGTGATTGGAAACGTCATGAGGAGGGCTTCATTCGACAGTGGATGGACGTAGCCTGATAGATGGATAGATAGATAGATAGATGGATAGATATACCTGTCATAGGAAATTACTTGTTAATAAAGTCCCAGCAGAAGCAAGTGTGAATAATTTAACTCTCATAGACGTACCTGAGGAATTAGCTTGTTTGAACACATTGGAAGAGCATCTTATCGCAATAAATGTGCCTTTCATGAAAATGATTGCATTGCCTAAAGGAGGACAGCAGGGTGTACATGGCCCAGTTGTATGTGTGCCATCAAATATAACAGACACAGTAAAAGCACTACCCAGGCCTGAAAGTGATGGTCAGTCAAGTTGAAGAGAAAATTGACTTATAAAGGATATTATCAGTATCAGTTTGTAAGTAAAGAAAATGTGCAGAATGCGTTACGTTATCTTCGACATAATAATAAGTGGTTCAGTGACATAGAAATAAACACTGATTGGGACAATCCATTGTGTGAAGCTAATGATGATATGGATCAGCCTAAACAAGATGTCAAACATGTCAAAGAAGAAGTCGATGATGAAAGTCGAAACAGTGATGAGGAAACTGATGATGATCGTTTACGAGGCATGCCATTAGACAGTTGTCTTCAGCCAACTAATGTAGGACAGGAAATTCTTGATAAATATTTTGACGAAGTGCTGTGTGTGGCCCCATGTGAAGGCAATAATCCAATAAGAATGTTAATGGAAAAGGGCAATGAAGAAAAATGTTTTCCAGCATTGTTTCCGACGGGTCAGCCCATATTTGACGATGATCATGAGGTGAAATTGACTCTGTGTAGATACTTACATAACAGATTAATGAATGTCGATAATAGATTTGCAATGAGTACTCAATATATATTTTATTCTCAGTACTTCAGAAAGTTATGTGAAGTGTTTCTATTGCATAAAAAGGATGTGATAACAAGTACAAGGTGAAAGTGTGAATGCCTCTGTGATCAATGACAGGGACCAATTAAAATATATTTTTAAGTCAGACAGTGGATATAAATTTCTCAAACTGATCCGTAGTACACCCCCCATATTGGCAAGCAGCACAGAAAGATGTCTTGGCTATGATCAGACAGTTAGGAATACCAATATGGTATTGTTCATTTTCTGCAGCAGATATGCGGTGGCCTGAAGTAATCAATACAATTTTAAGACAGCAAGGTGATTCTAGAGATGCGAAAGATTTGGACTGGAATGAGAAATGTACCATATTGCGAAGTAATCCTGTAACTGCTGCTAGAATGTTTGATCAGCGATTCCATACATTTCTGAGAGATGTTATACTGTCCAGAGCTGAACCAATTGGAAAAGTCAAAGACAATTTTTACAGAGTAGAATTTCAGCAAAGAGGATCTCCACACACTCATTGTCTTTTCTGGATTGAAAATGCACCGCCGTTGAGACATAACAGTAAAAAAGAAGTTGTACAATTTGTTGACAAATATATAAGTTGTAAATTACCATCAAAGGAGAAAGATCCAGTATTGAATGAAATCATCAGTAATGTGCAGTTACACAGTAGAAAGCATTCCAAGTCATGCAAAAAGAAGGGTACTGAATGTAGGTTCAATTTCCCTAGACCTCCATCTGAACAAACATTCATTACTGAGCCCATGCCAGCAGGGCTAAGGAATTACTCAAATCAATATGGACTGCAATACAGCAAAGTGAACATGAAAACATGACAACCACTGAATTATTTGCAAGTATAAATGTCAGTCAGAGTGATTTTGAGAAAGCTAATGATGTATGAAGTCGCAAAACCAGTTTAGTTCATAAGAGACAGCCACAGAATGTGTGGGTTAATTTGCACAATCGCGATTTAATTAGATGTTGGAATGCAAACATGGATATACAGTACATTTGTGTTGCTTATGCTTGTGTTGCTTATGTGGTATCGTATATGTCGAAAGCTGAACGTGAAATGGGTATATTGTTGTCGCGCGCTCAGGCAGAAGCACAGAAAGGCAACTTGGATGCTAGACAGAGTATGAAGGAAATTGGCTGTGCGTATTTGCATAATCGTGAGGTGTCAGCACAAGAAGCGGTTTATCGTGTCTGTAATCTGAGATTAAAAGAAGGATCAAGGAAAGTGGAATTTATACCTGTCGGGGAAAATCCAATTAGAATGAGCATGCCTCTCAGTGTTATTTGAAGTGCATGTGATGATGAGGATGATAACATTTGGATGACTAGTAGAGTTGATAGGTATTTAGCAAGACCAAATACTGATAAATTTGAAACAATGTGCCTGGCTACATTTTGTTCAGATTATAGAGCGATATATACTAACATGGCTAAAACATATATGAATTGAAGAATAGTTTAGGGCACATACAGAAACGTAGTCGAAATGATCCAGCAGTCATACGATTTCCTCGATTTTCAGTAGCAAAATGTCATGAAAAGTACTACCAGAGCATACTGCAATTGTATCCTCCATATCGTGTTGATGCTCAACTAAAACCGCAGCAGTTTGAAACTTATGAGGAATTTCATAGAAACGGCATGATCAAGTTTGGAGGTGTGTTGAAACCTGTGAGAAATATTGTGGAAAGTAACCAATCATTGTATGAAGCTAATGCTAAGTCAGTAGATGAAGCTGAGGAAATGATGGAGAAATGTGGTCCACAAGAAGATGCTTGGGCATTGATAGCTCCAGAAACTGAAAAAGACAGACTTGAATGTGAAGGACAGCAACAAGCACAAGTGGAAGACAGTGAGAATGAGTAAGATATTCCTGATTTGAAATCCAACAAAGACAATGATATGAAATATACTATTGAGCCACACAAGCTTAATGTATCCAAACAAGAGGCAATGAATTTGTTGAGATGTCTCAACGTTAAACAAAACCAAGTTTTTTTACCAAGTGAAACAGTGGTGTTTGGACAAGGTTAATGGAAAAAAAACCTGAACCATTTTATGTATTTATCACTGGCGGAGCTGGTACAGGGAAAAGCCATTTGATTAAGTGTAACTACTATGAAGCAACGAGACTTTTTGGAAGAATAGTAGAAAATCCTGATGATATATCAGTGTTACTTACATCTCCTACAGGTGTTGCTGCATATAATATCCATGGTGCAACAATTCACAGTGCTTTGTCAATAACAACAAATGTCAAATTGCCATATCAACCACTTGGTAAAGAAAATATCAGTACACTGCGGCATAAATTAAGGCAATTACAAATGCTAATTGTCGATGAAATATCAATGGTGGGTCATCAACTCTTGTGCTATATTCATGGTCGTCTGCGACAGGTAAAACAAACACAGAATGATAGTCCATTTGGAACTGTGAGTGTATTTGCTGTTGGTGATTTTTATCAGTTGCCCCCGGTGAAAGCAAAGTCCTTGTACCAGACCGATATTACAACTGACTTAGGAATGGTAACTTTGCAAAAGTGGAACTGACTGAGATAATGAGACAAAAGGAAGATGCAAAGTTTGTTGAAGTATTGAATAGGTTACGAATCAGAAAGAAAAAGGAACGTTTACAAGCTGATGATAAGAGACTGTTAGAATCACGTGAAACTGGAGAAGATTGGTCTGATGCTGTGCATATTTACCCTTGCAATAAACAGGTGAATGAGTTCAATAGAGAGACTCTCTTTGTTAAATGTTCAGATTGTGGTAAGTGTTCTTGCTAAAGATTTCCGGAGAGATGCGAAAAGAGGAAAAATGTTATCAGCATCAGTAAAGAAATCCTTAAATACTAATTTAGCTGAATTACAGTGGCTTGGTGTTGGTGCTAGAGTCATGCTTACAAGGAACCTTGATGTATCTGATGGACTTGTTAATGGAGTGTTTGGAACTGTTGTTGACATTGTGACATTATCGAATGAGCACTCGCCTAAGTGTATTAAAGTTAAATTTGACAATGATAGTATTGGATTAAAATTGAAACAGAAGTCCTCTACAGATGCTGTCAGTATTGAAATGGTAGAAGACAACTTGAGTAAACAGTGTGTGCGACATCAGTTTCCCCTCAAGTTAGCATGGGCATGTACAGTTCACAAGGTGCAAGGCATGAGTTTGGAAAAAGCAGTTGTATGTTTAAACCGTACATTTCAGCAGGACAGGCTTATGTTAGTCTGAGCCGAGTTGTTTCGCTGAATGGTCTTGTGATAGAAGGGTTTGATGAGAAACACATTTATTGCAATGAGGCAGTAGCTGAAGCAATGACTAAAATGGTATCGTATATTGAGGAGACCAGAAATGAAGGCAATAAACATGAAACCACAAGCATTGCTATGCATAATATTCAAGGACTCAAGGCACATTTATTAGATTTGAAAACTAATGGTGAAATGTTGTCATGTGATTTCATTTGCTTGACCGAAACATGGACTGATAAAGACTTTGCTGGTGATATGGATATGAGTGTTTATACGTGGTATCATCAACCAAGAAGTTTGTCTTATGACGACTCCAGTCGTGTAGCATGCATGTTAAAAGAACAGTGTCATGGAGGTGTGGCTGTCTGCGGCAAAAAAGACAGAGTGTTTAGTAGGATAAATTTGCCAATCAACAATCTTGAATATATTGCGGTTAAGATTCATGTAATGTCAAACATGTCTTTACCGATAGTTGTTGTAATAGTTTATCGACCACCATCATGTACATTAAAGGAACTTATAGAGGTTCTTGAAATGATGTTGAATGAGATACAAAAGGTTTCAAATAAGTGCATTGTTATGGGTGATTTTATTGAAGATGTTATGAAAAAAAAAATCTCATGTGAAGAAATTGATGAATGATCATGGATATAAGCAGTGTGTAAGTGAAGCAACAACTGAAAAAGGCACCTTACTTGACCATGTTTATGTACGAAACATAGATCGTGTTCAAGTACAAGTTAGTCCAACTTACTATAGCTACCACGAAGCAGTCACCATTTGGTTGGGACTGTCTAAATAAAAAGTTTGTATTGCCTAATTTTGAAACATGCTGTATTTTTAGTCTGTTATTTAATCATGCATTGTTAATTTCCAAAGAGACAAGAATAGACAAATTGGAGCTCCAAAGTAAATGTTGATGGTTACAGAACAAGCAATTTGCATATTATGAAGCATTCATAAATAGTATGCCGAATGAGAAGGATAAAAACCATGGTAAACAAGAATGTAAATAGTATGGTAAACAAGAAGGATTAATAGTATGGTAAACAAGGATAGAAAGCATGGTAAACAAAAAAGGGAAAAAGTATGGTTAACAAGAAGGATAAAAAGCATGGTAATAAAGGGATAAAGAGCATGGGAAATAAGAAGGATAAAAAGTATTTTAAACAAGAACGATAAATACATGTACATGTAGAATGGTAAACAAGACGGATGAAAAGTATGTACACAAGAAATATAAATAGTAAGGTTACTTAACATGCAGAGGAACCAAAGGATTCTAGTATAGTAAACAAGACTTAGAAAATACATGTACTATTAGAAGAGTTCATGAGTCAACAAATCATGATACAAGGTCTTATGATGAAGGAAGCTGAACCTTGGACACTACCAGCCCATCTGAGAGTTGCTGTCAAATGCACAGCTGAGTGTGGCATGTCACCAGTCCTTCTGGTCATCAGTGGATGATGACCATCACTCACTATAACTGTGGAGCATCGTTGTCACATGCACAGCGGAGTGTGGCATTTCACCAGTCCTTCTGTAGATCAGTGGAAGATGACTATCACTCACTATAACTGTGGAGCATCGTTGTCACATGCACAGCTGAGTGTGGCATTTCACCAGTCCTTCTCTACATCAGTGGATGATGACCATCACTCACTATAACTCTGGAGCATTGTTGTCACATGCTCAGCTGAGTGTGGCATGTCACCAGTCCTTCTGGTCATCAGTGGATGATGACCATCACTCACTAAAACTGTGGAGCATCATTGTCACATTCACAGCTGCATGTGACATTTCACCAGTCCTTCTCTACATCAGTGGATGATGACCATCACTCACTATAACTCTGGAGCATTGTTGTCACATGCATAGCTGACTGAGGCATGTCACCAGTCCATCTGGTCATCAGTGGATGATGACCATCACTGACTATAATTCTGAAGCATCGTTGTCACATGCACAGCTGAGCGTGGCATGTCACCAGTCCTTCTCTACATCAGTGGATGATGACCATCACTCACTATAACTCTGGAGCATCGTTGTCACATTCACAGCTGCATGTGACATGTCACCAGTCCTTCTGTACATCAAAGGATGATGACCATCAGTGACTTTGTGAACCATCATTGTCACATTCACAGCTAATTGTTGCATCTCACCTGTTTTTCTCTTTTTAAATGGTTGATGACAATAACAGTGAAGCATGTGACATTCGCACCTCACAAACTACATTGATTTGATGATGGCTATAACCATTCTTCAACGGAAGACCATAAGCTGCAGCTTTTGCTTTAATGGTGAGGAAAGAAAAAGTTTTGGAGAAAAGTCCAAGAGACATTCAACTCATTTCTGACGACACCCGATGATAACATGAAAATACTTCACGTATATGACCTGCTCCACAAAATGTTGTACATGTAGTAATTTCCGGGGATAAACTCACCCGTCTTGGGCTTGGACAGGCTCCGACAGGCCGCAAGGGAGTTCTCGCAAGTCCCAGGAAATACTAGGATAACTAAAGGAATCTTAGAACCGACAAATATTCTATAAAACTGGTGTTATTGTAACGTAAATACAATGTAGTTGCTCTCAGTTTGTCTCGTTTTAGTGAAGTTCTTCAGAGCGCGCGAAAGACGAGTTCAGAGGGCATTAGGAATCCTACTACGCATGCGCAGGACCGCAGGCTAATCCATACCGGAAAATGGGGGTGGTTCCCAACCCCGAGTTTACAACACTCCCCCCTGTCCTCTGGACAATGTCATCTCCCATAGAGTTCCATGGCATTCCTTGTCGTCGCCTGCATGACATCCAAAGTTGGAATGTTCTTCACTTGGGCAACTAGGTTGCCAACGTCTCCCAAGAAGGCTGGAGTGTTGACCCTTGCTGTCGAGTGGACCCTCAAGTGAGGCGAGTCAGTTTCTAACAGGATTCTACTCAGCGGGATGGAGCGTAGAGCCTCTTGTTGCGGCCATGAGAAGTTCTTGGTGATTGCCGAAAAACTGAAAAAAGCAATTGGGGAATGCTGCTGACCAAGCTTCCATCTGTTGAATGTCCCCCGAGAATGAATGTAGATGTATCCGCTGGTATTTGGAACACTTCCGTAGAATCACTTCACGGCATCTGTTCTGTACTTGGATACCAGTGGGATCAGTTCGTGCGCCCCTTAAGTGAAGAACCAGCACGTACCCCAGAGTGCCTATGTTGACCAGACGTTCCAAGAATCTAACTTGCTCGTCCCAAGTGCGTCGTGAGATGGAGAAATCCAAACCAACCTCACTAATGGCCACAACCCTTGGATGGGCAAGAAGTTGTTGTAGTCGGTCCCACTGTTGGTCTGTCACCCTCGAAACCTTCTTTGGATGGATCCCGACAGCAACCTTCCAATGTTGATCAGCAGACAGAAGAACTCTGTGATGGTTTTCCGGGTCGCAGTAATTGAGAACTCCTTCAGCCAAGACTACAGGGTGTTCTGGCTCTCTACCCGGCGTCTCCAAGATGCATTCCATACCTTCCCTTCCAAGGGAGTCCTCCAGTCTGTCCAAATGAAAGTGACTGTCAAAACCTTCAAATGGCAACGGGAGGTCCAGACTCTCCTGTGGACCTGGAGTCTGGCCATAGTCTATGGGGAGGTTCAGGAACTCTTCTCTCTGGCCCTCATCCAATTGGTTAAGCAAGAAGCTCAGCGGACGCCAATGGATGAGCACTGCTGGCGAATTGACTGGACGCAAAGTAAAGTTTGCTACCCGAGGCCAGTTCTCCTGAATTAACAACGACTCCATTTCTGCCTCAATTTCAGCTGAAATTGTGCCATCGCAAGCTTGCCAGTGTTCGTTAGTATACTGTACCAAATCCTGAACTGAGGCAGTCCTTCCCACAAGAGCTTTACTGAGGAAGACTAACCCAACGGCCCTCAATTTCCGAAATTTATCCTGATGTGGCTCTGTAGTCTAAGAAATTCTCCAACAATGCGGCAAGTGGTAGTACACGTGCCACTTCAACTTATTCGTTGAATGATCACATCCGTTGATTCGGCAAGACTGCTTCCTCTTCTTGGAAGCTGAAATGGTTGTTACTGTGGTGGACAGTTTTTCCTCTTCCTGTCCATCTTCCTCCCCGTTTGCTCAGTCTTCTCCCCCATAGTATTAGAAGTGCTAGTGCTTCCCCTGGAAGATTCATTCCGTGCACTACGCCTCGCTTCATCCAAACAGGTGCTTTCATGCAGGCTTGAACTGGAGTGCACTGAACCTTTCTGTTCCAATTTCTCAAATGTAGTACGGTGGCAACGGTAAGGAACTGCCCAGCTCCGCCTAGGGCTGTCACTCTCTGTGCCACTGTCCATGGTGATTCAACTGGAGAACAGAAAAAATAAACAAGAATACAAAAAAAACAATAAAGAAAATGCTTTACTACTTTGAGGCCTTGCACAATGGACAGGTATACTTGTCCATTGCCATCCCCTCTTCTGGTGGCACATTTACACACTTGCCATGAAACCATTCATCACACCCATCACATTGGATCATGAAATCCCCATCGTCTGGTTTTCTGCACAAGCAGAACGCTTCTTTATCCTGGCGGCCTTGCTCCTTCCTTTGTCCCGGAGTCTTGCGGTCCAGGCATTTTTTCAGGCGATCATGATTTACAGTGAAGACAGTGTTCTTGTTTTCCACCCTATACAAGTATGGCGAAAGCTTCTTGGTAATCAAAGCAGGACCCTTCCAAGGAGGGCTGAGCTTCTTGCACTTCCCTTTGAGGGTTGCTGTGTCTAACAAGTACACCCAGTCTCCTTGCTGGTAATCCCACTTCCTGACCTTGACATCGTAGTCCCGTTTCATTCTTTTCTGAGAGGCACGCAGGGTAACCCTTGCCGTCTCGTGCGCTTTGCTGATAGCTTTAGCTAGATCGGAACAGTATTCATCGACATCCATCTTCTTTGCCGACCGGGGCAAGGTCAGCAGGCTGATTGGTCTCGCGCCCCAACATTAACATGTTGGGTGTGAACCCAGTGCTGCGATTTACAGAGGATCGGATGACACCAGCTATTTGAGACGGGTTCTTGTCCCACTGGTTTTGAGACTTCCCAATATAGCATCTCACTGCATCCATCAGAGTACGGTTATACCTCTCTACTTGCCCATTGACCGATGGTCTGTACGGAGTGGTTTTTGCCTTGTGAATTTGCAGAACCTTGCACATGTTTGCAAATAACTTGCTTTCGAAGTTCCGCCCTTGGTCCGTTATAATTTGGAGCGGGTACCCAAACCTACTGAAAAACCCACTGACTGCCGCCTGAGCAGTAACTTCTGCTGTTTGCGAGGGCAGTGGCATACATTCTACCCACTTAGTGAATTGATCAACCATCATTAAGATGTGCTCGTTGCCACTGGGGGTTTTAGGCAAAGGCCCCAAAAAATCCAGATGGACCTTTTCCATCGGCAGCCCGGCATGATACTCAGTCATCGGGCATCTTGGGTGCCTGGTTGCCTTCTTGTTCTGATTACACACAGAGCATGATCTGATGTAACTCTTGATGTCTTTGCTTAGTCCGCACCAATAATACTTGGACTTGATCCTTGCTATTGTCTTGTCCATTCCAGCATGGCCCGCAGAAGGCACGTCATGATTTAACTCAATCACCTGCTTCTGCAGTGCCCGTGGAACAACTAGCAACTCCTTGTCTTCGGTCTTCTTCCAGAGGATGCCACCCTGGATGTGAAACAGGTCTCTGTTTATCCAAAACTTCTTCTGTATTGCACCCCAGAGCATAACAGTGCCCTCTTATGGTTCCTGCTGAGTTGTCAGCCAAAGGCGAAGATGAGTCAATTGCTCATCTTTCTCCTGTTCCTCACGCACACGCTCATCGGCGAGAGAATCATCCGACTCCTCAGTCACTGAGCTGATGGAGCCATCAAGTAAATCATCCTCATCTACTGAAATCAGGAGGCCGTCCTCTGTATTCAGTATGTCCACACCCGTGACACAGCAATCAGATTCAGGTGCATCATCAAGTACAGCTGTCATGATCTGCTTAGGTCGGGGTGCCAAAGGAACATCATCGTCCACTTGGTCTACAAAATGGGCCCAGTTCTTGTGAGCTTTGCGGCAATAGTTACACCCATGGCAGGGGAGGTCTTACAGCCGGAAACCAAACCTAAAGCCTTCGCATGCACCTGCACTTTCCGGTATACGAGAAAGAGCATCTGCATTTGAATGTCTTCTCCCAGGGCGGTGCTCAACTGTCATATCAAACTGGCTCAGCTCTTCCAGCCACCTCGCAATCTGTCCTTGTGATTCTTTGAAATTAAGTAGCCAGGTAAGGCTACTATGATCCGTCCTAACCACAAACGGTTTCCCAAGCAAGTAGTGGCGGTACTGGCGGGTGAACTTAACCACAGCCAGCAGTTCCCGCCGGGTTACACAGTATCTACGCTGCTCTGGGGACAGTGACACACTTCCGTATGCCACCACTCTTTTTTGGCCACTCTGCACTTGAATTAGTTCAGCTCTAATGGCGACATTGGAAGCGTCAATGTCCAAGATGAACGAATCTGTTGAATTCGGTAGTGCGAGGACAGGGGCAGACATCAATAGCTTCTTGATGTCTTCAAAGGCTTGTTGTTGCTCAGCTCCCCAGGCAAACTTATTCTTTCCAGTAATACTATACAGGGGTACTGCCACCAAAGCGTAATCTTTAACGAAGATCCGGTGATAGTTTACCAGGCCTAGGAACTGCTCCACTTGCTTGGTATTTGTAGGCACAGGCCAGTCTTTCACTGCTTTCACATGCCCTTCCCTGAGCTGCATGCCGTTTTGATCAATCTCCCTGCCTAGGAACTCAACCTTACGCTGAAACAACACGCATTTCCTCGGTTTCAACTTTAATTGGTACTCGTTGAACCGCTGTAGAACCTGGCGAAGATGTTCAATATGGTCAGGAAAGGATCTTCCCAACACGACCACATCATCTAAGAACGCCAGGACAATGTCCCAGTTTAGTCCCCTGAGGACGAGATTCATCACACGCGAGAACGTGACAGGGGCGTTGCACAGACCAAATCCCATCCGGACAAATTCATACACGCCGTACTTTGTAATAAACGCCGTCTTCTTCCTGTCGTCCTCATTCACCTTCACTTGCCAGTACGCCGAGTTCGCGTCCAACTTAGAGAACCAGACATTGCCCGCAAGAGTATCCAGACACTCTTCAATGTTTGGCAAGGGATATACATCTTTTCTAGTAATCGCATTGAGTCCCCGGTAATCCACACACCAGCGGACATTGCCATCACGCTTTCTTACTAGGACTGGTGCCGACGCCCACTCGGAAATGGATGGTTGGATAACACCAGCTGTTTGCATTATGTCCAAGTGCGCTTTTTCCTCCTCTGCGAAGCTCATCGGTGTCCGTCTCACCTTATGTTTTATGGGTTTGGCATTTCCAGTATCTATCGTATGCTCAATCGAGGTGAAGTTCCCGAGATCATAGTCATCTGTTGCGAAGACACCTTTGAACTCTTCCAACAGGCTCTTCAACTCATATTTCTCCTTCTGATTCAAATCTTCAGCTGATCTGCTGAACAAATCACACAAATGCTCCGGTACTTCTGTGTCATCAACGTTCCTGTTTTCCTCCACACATGCAGTTGGAATTTCCATTACAGCCATTACTTCTTCTGCATTTCCAATTTCCTGACCACCCTTAAACCGTACATTGTGATCTGTAGGGTTGATGATATACAACTCGGCTTCTCCACCAGGATCATGAACCGTGCGCAGCATCAGTACATCTGATGTCAGATTCTCGAATGGCTCAAACAAGAACTGGTCCAAAGGTTGGCTCACCTTACCCAGAACCTTCTTGGCTGAATTGGGTGGGATGATAGTCGTCTTGTGTATAGACATACGAGCGACTCTCAACTGATTTTCTGTTCCGAAATTCATGGGTATTTTTTCCGCTCCGGGTACCAACATTGACTCATTTATGTGAATGTCGACTTGGTGGCGTCGCAGGAAGTCAATGCCCAACAACATGTTGTCTGTTATTGGTGCCACGTATATGTTTTCCTTGAACACTTGGTTCCCTAACTTAATTTCTATTGGCCCTGCAATGATTCCCTGCATCTTCATGTTTCTCCCTGCTGTATTGAGGATCACTGGTTTGACCATAGGTGGTTTGGGATTGAGAAAACTATAAATCTGGTTAGAAATTATGGTTACCTCTGCTGCCGTATCCACAATTGCCCTGAGGGTGGTGCTGCCCCAACCAACATGCACACTGAACATGGAGTGTGAATGTAGTTTGGCAGACTATAACTTCCTCCTTCTCCTCCTGAGAAGAGGCATCCGTCATCTCAACTTCCTCCAGAGAAGGGACATCTGTTGTCTCAATTTCCTCCTCTGTACTATTCATTTCAGGACAACTGGCGTCCCCGTCATTCCCATACCCTTCAAGTTGCTGTGGACTAGCACAAGCCTCTTCGCTTGTTGCTAAGGTACCTGTAGGGGGACTGTCCGGCAGGGTTGACTCTTCCTCAAACAATAGTTGCAAGGATTTAATGGGGTCAGGTGAATTTCTGTTCTCGGACTCAGAGTCTATGGGTGTGAAAGTGGTAGTGCCCGGATTGTCCAGGGCACCAACACTAGACACTGCCTTTAGTGGTGGGGGCTGGCCAACATCTGCTCGGATCGAAAGCTGGCCTCGCTCTCCGACCCGCTGGAGTTTGGCGCATCTTCCTTCATGAAGGAAACAGTTTTCTCTAACTTTGTGCCAGGGCAATCTCGCTTGAAATGGCCGAGTTTGCCGCACTTGTAACAGTGGTACTTGGAAATGTCGGGTCCAGGTGACTGGGATCTGTCACGGGGGCCTTGGCTCCGTAGTGCTTCTGTTAATTGGTCTAACGAGCGCTGAATAGTGCCAACTTGGTCCTCCAAGGTGGACATTCGTTTCTCAAGAGTGGGGTCATCACCGGTGTTGGAATTTTGGGGATGAGTGGGTCTGTTGATTCCCACTTTACACAAGTCTGCCTCTACCTCTGCCATATCATCATCAGCAAAAACATGTTTCACTTCCCTTCTAGATCGACCATATATGGCTCTCTGCGTATGTTGGAACCATTTCACTCGGTCTATGGCTGCTTCAATTGTAGCTGGCCTGGTGTTGATAGCATACTGGCCGGCCTCACGATCTAAGCACCCCTGGCAGAACCTTAACACCACCTGTTTCTGCACATGTACTTCGGGTAGGTCGGGAAAGGCCCGCGTAGCCAAGTACAAGACTCGATCTGCCCAATCCAGAATGGTTTCATCCGTAGACTGTCTGGCATAGTTGAATTGCATTTGCGTGGCCTCAGGTAGGTCACGTAGTCCAAATCTTTTTTCCATTTTTTGGATCAGGTCGAAATACTCTAAGTGAGGTTCCCGCTCAGCAAGCAGGGCATAAAACTCACTTGCCTTGGATTCCAGGCACCAACACAGATTATTTTTCCTCTGCTTGGCAGACCAGCTACATTCGTTGGCATATGAAGTGAATTTGCCAAAAAATGCTTGCAAGCTGCTCTTGCCATCATAGGTAATGGTCTTGGGTAGGGTGGGATGCCTGGACGAGGGTGTGTTTTCCCTCCACCTAGTAAACCCAGGTCCCCTCTGCCCAGCAGAAGTTGAGGTGTCTAGCCCGACTGAGTCGGAATAACATCCTCATAGTCATACCGCATTGCACGTGGGTGCACCGAGTGAAGATAGGTTGACTGTGGTTGGAAATTGGTCGACTGTGGTTGATAGGTAGTCGACTGTGGTTGTGGTGGGTACCTGTCAAAAGCTAGGTCTGGTGCCCCTGGGAACCCAGATGGTGAAAAATCCATCTTTGGAGTTCTACAGGGAGGGTAACGGTGGGCACCTTCCCACATGACTGGACTCGTTGCATGGGAGGTCCTCGTCAGCACTGGCTTGGCTCGAGGTGATTTGGGTGATGCCATTTCCCCATATCTCGTTTTCTCAGAGTAGGGTACATATGGCCTGAAGTCAAAGACTTCCATTACAGCGGGCATGCTTGCTAAATGAGGAATGCTCATGAGCAGCTCCGGTGTCAAATTTCCCCGAGCACTTCTCAAATCAATGATAGTGTTGGCAAGCGCATTTCCAATACCAGGGAAAGCTGCCAGATCCCGATAAGAACAACAGTTTATCTGTATTTTCTCCATCTTTTCTTTGTTTGCTTCTATTTATCTTTATTCTCTTATTCCCTTTTTCTTAACTTTTGTCTTTCTCTATAATTTGTGCCTATTCGCTAGGAAAATCAAACAAGCACTCAAACGAGAAAGCTTACAATAAACAAACTAACTTGAACTCCTGCTAAGATGGCAAAAGGATTAAATTCAAAGGTAAGTAACAACACGTAACTTCAAATATAACAAGCAAATGTGTGACCATGTACCACAACTGCTAGTACGTAAGTCAACAATTCAAAAACAACAATTATACGCGGCGTGTGGTTCTGGTAAACAGAGCCTCCGATTCTGGATGGAAAACAGTTCTGAGAAACAGAGCTGGCTGGTTCTGGTAAACAGAGCCACCTATATTGGATGTAACAATACGCAGTTCTGAGAAACAGAGCTGCGAGTACCCAAATATAGGATCTAGTTAAATTGAAAACTTGGTAAGAATAGGTAAAAGATCACCCCACATCTAACAATATGGGCTTCAACCGTTCAAATTATTACTGAATAATGTGAAAATCACGACAACGATGGAAAATAATTCAAAGATTAAATCAACTGAGCAGTGTGAATCACATCCACCACTTAAGAAAGATCCACACAGCGAATATAAAATCTTAAAGTTAAATCGGTTCCATATAAAGAAATAATCTCTATTCTTGAGTCATTTTCCCCTGACTAAAATTATCTTTTTTTTTATAACACCCGTGTTCAGCCGAGGTCACTAAAACCGTAACCCGTTCCTGCTGTTCACTATAAAACCCCTTTTAATTTAACTGTGTCCAGCCGAGGTCACTAACCCTGTAACCCGTTCCTGCTGATCACAAATTTGGAAACAATTTTTTTTTTTTTTTTTTAACTCTAGAACGCAAAACCCACGTTCCAACAAATGTATAGATTTTAGAAATTACAACACAGTGTTGCCGAAACCCCTATGAGGAAATTTCCCTTCCCCAACTTGGCTCGCCGCACCGCCGATCAATCCGTGGTTTCCAGCACACCACAAATTTGGTCAAGTGTCGTATTTCCAAATCCTGTCTACGACGCCAATGTAGTAATTTCCGGGGATAAACTCACCCGTCTTGGGCTTGGACAGGCTCCGACAGGCCGCAAGGGAGTTCTCGCAAGTCCCAGGAAATACTAGGATAACTAAAGGAATCCTAGAACCGACAAATAGTCTATAAAACTGGTGTTATGGTAACGTAAATACAATGTAGTTGCTCTCAGTTTGTCTCGTTGTAGTGAAGTTTTTCAGAGCGCGCGAAAGACGAGGTCAGAGGGCATTAGGAATCCTACTACGCATGCGCAGGACCGCAGGCTAATCCATACCGGAAAATGGGGTTGGTTCCCAACCCCGAGTTTACTACATATATTATGTCACAAAAGAAGTGAACTCGAGTAAAATTCGTGGTTGCAAATCCCACAACGTAATCATAGAGCTCCATAGCGTCTCCCGTTCTGGACATATTCCATATTCACATATGAATTACTTTCCATTCACGTACTTACATGTAGACCCTTAAGTGTACATGTGTACAGTCTGAGTTAAAAAAAGAAAGAAAAAAGGAAACCCGGGTTTGACCCCAAATTTCTCAAACTTAAAAAAAGAAGATAACAAAACTGATTTCAGTGCATGAAAGCATAAATATTCTACTTGATGATATTTGATACATTGTTCATTCATATTCGGCCATGGACGGCTGCACAGCAATCAATTTTGTAAAACATGTCAAAATTGTTTTGGTCCAAGCTGGCGTTGTTTACTCTGCGTAATGGCAATTGCAGGAGCTTTCACAACAAAGCAAAAATTCATGCATCCGCACTGCATGTGTACAATGACAAAGGAATTGAAATTAGATGTGCGTGGCTGTTTGGTCACAAACTCAAAACTTGGACGAAGACAGGTTTGACATGCTTTACAAAAACGATTGCTGCATGAGCAGCCATCCCTGACCCAATATGAACGACCAATGTACCATATGAAAGAACAATACATATTCTTTCATCCAATAATAACAATTTCATGACTTTTCTTTTCGATTTTGAGAGATTGAGGATTGAATCTTGGTTTCCTTTACATGTACATTGTATACATTCACAGTTCAAGTATATTATATGAATCTGCACAAACCAAAGGCATTTGTCCACCTTTCTCGTTGTCATTACTTGCAGAAGAAAGTGGATACAGTGCGCTTGTTGATGTCACTTTTTCTTAACTGCGGACAGTTTCCTGTAGGAAAGTCTCAATACTAATTGGGCATTTTTTTCATGTGTCCTGTGTTCAGAATCCACAGGTTGTAGACAGCAATGAAGAGATGAATCTACCTCACTGTTGGATCCTGACTATTGGAAATATTTGCACAGTTTCACGTTTTTAGAGGTAAGATACTTGGCTGTAGTTGTAAATTTATTATCGTTCAAGATATTTTTCATTAACCAACAGTAAACGATCATGCAGCTGATTTTCTCCATTTGTCTTCTACACGTATGTCAAACTCGGAAAAGTGGCATGCCCCATTTGAAATGTCATTGTCATCACTAAGTTTTATCACCTTACATGTACAGTGTAGTGCTTGTGTCAAAGTTGTGCATAAATAGAACTCAGAATTATTTATTGAGGGGATAAAAGTATGATAAAGCCAGAGGCGGATCCAGGGGAGGGTGCATTGTAAAAATGCTGGAAAGAAGGGGGAGGGGGGCGGAAAAGTACCCCTCCTGGATCCGCTCCTGTAAAGCAGTTGTACATGTATGTAATGGTTAAAGTACATATACATGTACATGTAGCTAGAGAGTGGTGGTTGATAATGACCAGAGCAGAATAGGAGCACTATTACCAACCGGCTGCTAACTACTTTAAACACCACATTTATAACTACTTTCACACTATTCTCCACATAAACAAGTATGTACACGTTTACTTTTCTTGTATCAAAATCCTTGAAGAAACTCCAAGCTTTGGCGATGTCTCTATTGCATCTTTAGTTCAGGCCATTCTTACGGTGTGTGTGCATATTGCATGGTGGGTGTGCTCAGCATTCCACCTTGTATACCATCACATCACTGGTTCTCAAACAGCTTGTGGCACATGGTTGGAGTGGCTTGTAGTATGTGCATGTGGCACAGAGTGGAGTGTGACAGAAGATTTTAGCATAATTGGCTGATGTTTAAATGCTAGGTTCACACCACCAGCACCCCAATAATGAGCTCTCAAGTCTCAACCATCAGGAGTGGATACAGTGTGTGAGGCATAACAATATACACAGGAAAGTAATATATGAAGGGTAACTATTGACATACTTTTCAAACTTTTTGTTCTTTGGCCGATGTACAGTGTGTATAGCATCACTATGGTGTCAAGGACGACTAATCACTTGTCATCCAAGCCTCAGTTCCATGAGTCACCTCTGGAACCACTGTCATGTCTGAACTACTTATCACCTGAAGCTTCTTGTCACCTGTCATCCAAGCCAGTAGTATGTCATCTCTTGTGTCACCAATATGATGCCAGCCTCGGTCCAATATTTTGGTCACTGGTATCAAATCAGGAGAATAATTCTCATAGCGATTTTTTGGCAAGGTATACATCCCTCATTTTAGAAAATATGTGATAGCATAACAGCAGTGACAACTTTTTGGGTGCTTTCACCTTTTTTTCAAAATGGCTTCCAAAATGCTTGCTACTTTCAGGGGGTGTTTACCGTGCGAAATGCAAATACGTATTGTTCCCCTGATGATTTTGATATTGACTAACCCTGTAAGGTGATGGCCTACAATTTGTCAAAGCCTGAAATGCTTCTTATGACCTGCCATCCAAGCGTGAGTTCTGTGAGCAACCTCTTCTATGAATGTGATGTCAAGACAATACATTTACTCCTATTGTGAACCTTTTGTCCAATATGATGTTAAAGGCTACATGTGCTTATCATTTCTCTAACAAATCAGATTTGTATGAGCCACAATCTGTCTGATGTTAAAGACTACTAACTTCTAAAAAATAATCCAAAGTGAACTACCGTGCATACAATTTTTAAATCCAAACTCGGTGTCCGTTTAAAATCATGTCAAATGTGTAAAGTTGAAGACTATTAGGCTTATTGTTCATATTGTACTTAGAATGTGTCGGTCGCAATGTAAAGTGACATATTATAGACATTAGTTTGTGCTGTGTTTGTTGATCATAATACTTTACATTTGTGTGAAATCTCCTGTGCTAACACCAAAAAGAAAATCTCTTTGAATAAGGATGTTAAATTGTAAAAGTATAAACAGTACATTTCCTTTGAGGGCCAAATGCAGGAAAAGAGGTGCTTTATATTAAGATGTTTTGTAATTGCAATTGCATGTTATTTTGATCCAAGATTTTCACATAAAAAGTTAAGAGTTATTTACTTACAATTATAGTGAATTACACTCTGAATAAATAGCTGTCTCTCATAACCATCCATTTTGTTTCCTTCAACCAAAGGGCAGTATCGAAAATGTGTTCAGCCAACACATACTTTCCACATTGGGATATTGTTTTATTTACAAAATATGTTTATTACTACATGTAGTATCATATAAAGTTGTGTTCTAGTGGAATGAAAATAAACATTAATGAATTGAAATGAATTCAACTTCTGGTGTGATATTGATTACTTGTTGTAATTGCATGGCATACATGTTAAAAAACAATCCTTCCCTGTCAAATTTTAATGTTTTTCACAGCCATGTAGTTTGTCTAAAACAATGGTCACATTGCCTTAAAAAAACCCAAATATTTACCCTGGGTCAAGAAATAGAATGGATAAAAAATCTAGAGCATGTTGTAATTATTGTTCAGCAATGTAATCAAGTTCTCTTAAAAGGCATGAGAGGAAAATGGTCCCTTAAATGTTACACATCTTTATTGAAAACGGGCAAATCTTTTCACAATGTAGGGCATGGGCGCGGTTATGCAATCGGGGGGGGGGGGGCTTTCAAAATGAATATAATATTCTTAGTTTTCGCCACCACCAAACCGTTACTAAAAATATCATTTTCCGCTGTAAACCAATATGAACCAAACTTGCATATTGCTAGCTTTTGTGACTGCCTAAATCCTCAATTGACATCCAGTTTTGTTCTTTCCTAATTTTATATCCTTTCCCACCCCGGCCCACTCCATTTGTCGCATGGGGCATCCTTTTCAGTAGCCCCCACACACCTCCAATCATGTTTGTATCCAGCTTCCCTAAAAGCCATGGCAAACGTACAGCGCGGGATGGCCGTCATGAAATTTCGTGTATTTGTGATTATGCTTGCCTAGCGCCTGTGATATTGCCCCTTCTGGGTATTATCGTGGCAACGCACATGAGTGCTGGACCAATACAGTTAACTTCCACGTGCATAATGCATGGCCGTCTCATCACGGATAAATCACTTGCAACAATAGAGGGCAGCAAACAACTCTGAACACTAGTACAGCACGATTCGATTATTAAATGTTAATACTGAAAATGCCGAAGTTACACCACCCTCTTTGTTCAAGAATAAGACCTATACTAAAAAAAAGAGCAGAGGAGAATATAATGAAATTCAATGAAATGTTTTCTAAAGTCGACATCATCAAAACAATCACTTTTCCCATAATTATAGTGGTTCCATTTTATACTCGGGGCAAAGGACACACAATACACTATCTTGGAATTCTTTCTTTTCAAATCTGGGAATTCTTTATTTTCATGTTGGTAAAATATGCATTTACACTAACAACAGTAAATAATGATAATACATGTAATGTAAGCAAAGTAACGGTATCCACTTGGCCCTCTGCTCTTTCTAGAGTTGCCATATCTCGTCACGCTGGTGTCGCCAACGGCATGCGCAAGAGCAGCATACATTTTTGCCTCCTGTATCAGTATGTTTTGAACATCCGCACATTTGATGACATCGTTTTTGTTTGAAATTTTGAGCGTAGTAAACTCAACCCCTTCATGGTATGTCACTAATCCCATCGTATAACACATAACACAATTACAAGCGAATCGGACCTTAGTTCGATCACATACCAAGTGTCACACCTTTGGTCTGTTTTTCCCAAGGCGGACATCACAGTGGGTAGTTCTGACTGGGTTGATACAACGCTAAAACAAATTACTTTGTTATGACACCAAGAGTTTGCAATGAAAATATAAATAATTTAATTAAATTCCAAATGCCTACTTACAATTCTGGATTCGTTTTAATTCCTAAATATTACTATACTTTATACCCACCACCATTTAATTATGTACATCAGTTCCACGCTCTGTCTGAGGGGGTCAATGGCACATTGTTGGGACTAGTGCCCTGACTAGATGTACACTGTCGGACGGTATTTGCAGCCAACTGTCTCGACTGGGAGTCACACTTGTGGTCCTCAAACCGCAGGTTGTCGTTGCAGCTGTATCCTGGCTCCAGAGTACTCGATGGCTGTCCTGGCCACTCAGACGGGGGTTTTCCACACAGGAGCGTGTCCACGCAGGATGGGATCCACACAGGATGGGATCCACGCAGGACGATGTCCACACAGGACGGGGTTCACCAAAAATGGGGTTCACCACAGACGGGGTTCACCAAGGACGGGGTCCACACAGGACGGGGTCCACACAGGACGTCTCTCAGAGAGTATGTGTGATGCAGTTCCATACAGGAAATTCCCCCAGACAAATTAGTTGCCTCATTTGGTGCCACACAGGCTCCAACTCGGGGCCGTGTCCTCTCAGACATGCTGGCCCCTACGGGGGAACCCTTTTGTTATTAAACAAAGAAATATTCCTTTAAGTACACATTTAATATAGAACTCATTTTGATAATAAGCTAATTCTCCATCATAATTTCACCATAGTGGAAATAAAAAGAAGAATATTCTGAACTCTACACAGTATTTCTAGCCAAATAATGACATGCAGGTAAGTCATCTTTAAATTTCCCTCCAAAATTTCAGCTTAGTAGACACACAGGGTACAAAAACACTTGATATTCTTACTTTAATTAATGATAACAATGAAAAGAATAAGGTTAAACTTACAGTTTCGAAATGTCACAAGTGACTGTGTATATTTTCCTTAGTTTCATTTATTCATTGAACTGATTTATTTGGTTGAGTGGTTTTGAGTGTTTGTATGTGTATGTGTGTGTGGATTCAGTGATAGGTTGTAAGTTCCAGTGATGAATATTCAGTATTGTTGAGTAAGCTATTCATGGTATGTGGGTGTGCCAAGGAAAGTGCTTTGTTACCCGTGTGTGCCATAGTTAGCAGTATGAGTGATTAGTAGAGTATGAACATTTGCCAAATGCCTTCCAAAATTCCTTGCATGGGAGCGGCTTGGGGTTTTGCCTATGCTAAGCTGCTGCAGGCACTTGCTCGCCAGACACACGAGAGAGAGGACGTATTTTGTCCTGAAACTAAACATACAGCTAGTCATACAGCTAGTCTGATTTTATTGCCAGCTTTAGCCTGAACAGCCAACAACCACATCTTCATTGCAATTATGTGGTCTGCATAAAAAGCTGACATTGTATGCAACTCCGAGAGAGTTTTGAAGATGCTAACTGTAAGTTTAAATTATTTTCTTTGCCCACTTTATTTCTTGTATTAATTAGAAGTGAAATTGATTTAATTGTAAAATCTGAGATTAAATTCTTTACTTGCTAAAAATGGTGCGGAATCTTAGTGGGATTTTGGCTTGTAAAATTTCTAATCTCAGATGGCACAAAGAATTGGGAGATATTTCTACCGAGCACAGTGAGCCTCGCACTACCCTGAGGAACTGAAGCTCTTGTCCAGGACCCCTACCTCTACCGGACCCCTTGGACCGAAATCTGAGTGATGCTGCATGGACAGTTGGCAGGCTGACAAGGACCTGGCGGCAGTCACCTTTATGATTGTATAAAATAACTGGCATGATAACATAAACTTGATTTGGATTTTGAATGTGAGAATGTAAATATTTTAAATCAACAAGATTGAAAGAAGGATTAATAATTATTCAATTTTCCCGAAGATAATATTTGATGTGGTATTGGTAATCTAAATGACTTGAGATTAGTACAGAAAGAAAAGAAGGTTGACCCAAAATTGAAGAAGTGTTTGAACCAAAATTGAAGAAGTGTTTGAACCAAAATTGAAGAAGTGTTTGAACAAAAATTGAAGAAGTGTTTGAACAAAAATTAAACAAGTGTTATTGAAAGAGTAAATTGTGATAGAAACAGAAAGGTTTCAACTTAAACAGAAGAGAAAATTGATAAACTTGAAGTGAATTACGATTTGTGAATTTTGAGGTCAAATTGAAGATACGGTGATTAATAAGTGAATCTAAGAAACGAATTGAGAAATTTTGAGATTGAACAAAGATTTGGTGATTGAAGTTTAAGAATTGAAAGTTTGAAACTTCACGGGTTAATTGGTGATTTGAAGTTGTGAATTGTTACAAGTTGAGAATTAAGGTTATTAGAATTAATTGCGGTGATAAAACACTAAGTGTCAAACAAGGAGTGTTTGAGTCGAAATTTGAAGGAAAGTGCAGATATTGAAAATTAGAGAATAATTAAGAGGTGAAGATTTGAGAATTGAAAATTTGAAGAATTGATAGATTTGATAGAATTGATTGATACATTTGACTTAAGTGATCAACCTAGATTGGAATATGCCATTTTGTGGAATTGAATAATTGAATTACGGGTACAACTCATCTAGATATCATGAGCTATTTTACTGATTAGATTTCTGAATGCATTAAGTACTGAATTTTAGAATCTCAAATAATTTTAGTGCAGCTCATGTAAAATCCTCTTCCTAATTGTGACGTCCATTTTATAACTTTGAAATTGTAAATTTGGAGACGAATACTTGAGATTTTAAAACTTGTCTGGGCCCAAATTTCCGTTCGATTATTTGAGTGTAATTTCAAATCATAGTTTTAGAATTGGTAAATTTTGATAGTGAAAAAGAGACAGTTTAAGTGAATAGGTTTGAGAACCCAAGATTGAGTTAACCGTGTTTTTATTTGTCTGTGTCCCCATGTACTTAGCGTGTTCAGTTCCCTCTAAAATAATGTCCGTAGAAAACCTCTAAGAGGTAGTGTGACACCAACTGGTAAGTACACACTACGATGGTGCTGATGAGAAACACCCAAGGCATAACCTGTAACTGTGCTGAGCAAACTCAGCTCGAATGTACATGTGTTTCCACATTCAAAGCTAGGGTGTGTCTGCCCTGCAGTTTACGCATATACACTTATACATTCACTTACACACACTAAATCAATCAACCATGCCCCAATGAATTAGCATATATCTTATTTGCATACATATACCTTTGCATTACTCTATGCTAAAGAAACCTTCTGGACTTTTCCATTTAAATAAAAGGGGGGAAAGTAAAATTAAATTGCAAAGGAAAACTGCATTTGCAGATATAAAAACACCTCATGACAATATCCCCCACTTCAGATGATACTTTTCCAAATCATCAATTTCTGCAACATCAGTTGATTTGACCTGTGCTTTAAACAGTACATCTACTGAGATAATAAGGTTGTAAACTTAACGCCCAACGCATCACTCGACTGTAGTTGATTTTGGCCGTGGCCAGGTAAGACAAGGGGTGGTGGTCAGTCTCAAGGATAAATTCTGGACCATACAGGTAGATATTAAACTTGGAAATCGCCCACACAAGCGCCAAACATTCCTTCTCAATTACCGCGTACTCGCGCGGCAACAATTTCCTACTAGCATAGCACACAGGTAGCCCCATAAATGTGGCCTATTTACTGGACTGCCTCCGTAAACATAGGCCACACATCCACCATGTACAAAAACGTGTCGACGGAGCCAAATTTTGATTTTCACATTTGGGCTTACTTTGTAGGTTTTTTTTGCTTTAGAAGCATTCTCACCCTCTATATAGGCTAATCAGAAAGTGCTGCCTTTTTCAGATGTCCATTTTCGTGCAATTTCCAGATTCATTTTTACACGTTTTCGTATCAAAATTTCAACATGAAATTTCACAAAAATTAGACATCTGAAAAAGGCAGCACTTCCTGATTAGCCTAGATAGAGGGTGAGAATGCTTCTAAAGCAAAAAAAGCCCTACAAAGTAAGCCCAAATGTGAAAATCAAAATTTGGCTCCTTCGACACGTTTTTGTACATGGTGGATGTGTGGCCTATGTTTACGGAGGCAGTCCAGTAAATAGGCCACATTTTGGGGCTAAGCACACAGGATGTTTCACGCCATTGCTCTCCTGCATCAACACAGCGCCGATCCCTAGGTCAGATGCATCTGCGGCCAGGATGTAGGTCTTATCTGGGTCAGGAATGCACAGAATTGGTTCTGTTTCTAAGCGTGACTTAAGTGTCTGGAACGCCAACTGCTGTGGAGTGTCCCACTTCACTATGTTTGGTGCGCCTTTTCTTGTCAAATCAGTAATTGGGGCTGCTATTGCTGCGAAGTTGGGTACGAACTTTCTATAGTAACTAGTCAGCCCTATGAATGATCTCACCTCCTTTTTCGTTGTTGGTCTTTCTGCCTGAAGGATTCGCAGCACCTTACCTGGTTTAGGTTTGATCTCACCTCTCCCAACGATGTGTCCTAGAAACTCCAATGACTGGAATCCCACAAAGCATTTGGATGGCCGTGCCGTCAATCCTGCCTCTTCCAATCTATGGAACACCTCTGTCAATACCTGTAAATGGACTTCCCAACTTTCAGTAAGGATGAGAATGTCATCAATATAATTCACAACATGATTCATATTCTTCAACAGTTTACGCATCATTCTCGAGAAGATGGCCGGGGCATTAATCATTCCAAATGGTAATACTTTAAATTGGAACAAACCTTCAGATGTCACAAACGCAGTCTTTGCTTGATCGGCCTAGGCAATTGGGATCTGCCAATATCCTTTGGCTAAGTCTAACTTCGAGAAGAACTTTGCTTTCCCAAGTCTAGCCATCGTTTGTATTTGATATGGGTTCCGGTTCACACATAGTAATGGCATTGAGCCGCCTGTAGTCAATACAGAACCGGTTGCTGCCATCTGGCTTCTTGACCAGAACGATTGGTGAAGCATATGGTGACTCAGAAGACTCAATCACGCCTAACTTCAACATTGACTCAATCTCTTGCTTCACTACCTGTCTTGTTGCATGTGGCGTGACCGTGGCTCGTGACCGTAGCGGAACATCTGAAGTAAGATGCACTGAATGCTCTATTAGGTGGGTCTTGCCTGGTAGGTCAGATAGAACGGATCGGCTCTGCTCTAGAATTCGCTGAACATCTGCATGTTGCTTGTCACTCAGACTATCCTCAATATGCACATCCTCAAAACCCTCTTTGGCTTCAACTGGAGGAAGAACAACTTCTGGCAGACCATCTGTATCATCTGGATCCTCCTCAATCAAACCCACTCCTGCAAAACACAAAGCACCCACCATAAACATGTCATCCCTCTCGCCTCTGTCAACATACAGCAAATTGGGCAAATTGGTGTGATAGGTTCTGTCCTTCTCTGCAACCTGCATCACATAGTCATGCTTTGCCACCTGTCGCAAAACTGGATACGGACCTGCCCATTGCATGAACAATTTGTTGTGATCAGTTGGCCTCAAGATCAACACCTTGTCACCTACTTTGAAGCGTCTATCTTTAGCCTTCACATTGTAATACCTTTGATACCGCTTCGATGCTCTAGCCAACTCGTCACGTGCCAACTCGCAAGTAGACTGAAGTCTTTCGCGTAAGTCAAGGACATATTGATATGTTGTCTTCACCTCGTCATCCACCTTTTCTCCTGTCCAGATGTCCTGAAGGATGGAGAGGGGCCCCCTTACTGATCGCCCATACATCAACTCAAAGGGAGAGAACCCAAGGCTCTCTTGCGGTGCCTCACGGTAAGCGAACAACAAAGCTTGGAGGAATCGATCCCAATCCTTGGGTCGCTCCGCACACATCCTTCTGAGCATCTTCTTTAAGGTAGCATTGAACCTCTCCACCAGGCCATTGCAGATGGGGTGGTACGGCGTTGTGGTGAGTTGTTTTATGCTTAGAAGTCGCCCTATCTCCCTCATTACCTCCGACGTGAATTGTGTTCCCATATCGGTCAACACCTCCTCCGGAATTCCCAATCTGGTGTATACCTCAAGTAGGGCTTCCACAATTCTCTCGGACTCAATACGGGGTAATGCCACTGCTTCGGGGTACCTGGTTGCATAGTCTACGATGACCAGAATGTAACGATTCTTTCGATCAGTCATGGGATGAATGGGCCCCACAAGGTCGACGGCGATGCGCTTAAACGGAGTGTCTATGAGCGGCATCTCCCCCAGAGAAACCTTCCCGCCTTGCCTTTTGGAAACTGTCCTCTGACATATATCGCAAGACCTGCAACAGCGTTGGACGTCACTTGACACTCCTGGCCAGTAGAAGTTCATCAACAGCTTATCCGTCATCTTCTTGACCCCCAGGTGACCAGCTAAGGGAGAATCGTGAGCCAACTTCAGCACTGTATCTCTGTACTCTTGCGGGAATACCAGCTGCTTGATGACCCTGCCTTGATCCACTTTGGGAGACTGGAACTCTCTGTAAAGTAAACTTTTAGAGTTGACAAACTTGGATACATTTGCCTTACCAGACATTCGAGGCGGTTCCTGTCTGTCTACATGTCTCCACAACTTGGTCAACGTTGAGGCATGCTCTTCCCATCAGACTTTGCCACCAGAAGAGGCTTGAAAGTTTTCTCCTTCATCTTCATACTTCGAGTCTCCACGGTTCCACCTGGCTTCTCTTCCAATGCTGCTTCGGTTGACTTACTCGATGAAGCATGTCGTACCGGAGGATGCCACTTTTCGTCTGGTGACTGAGGACTCCTGGCTCCTGTAATATTCCCAATGATCAAGTCATACAAAGTAAGGTGTATCAACTTCTATGCATGCCACTGGTACCCGCCGCACAGTACCATCCAAGAATACACAGGGTTGTATACGTCCTACCATCTGATCATCTGTCACTATGTCCCTACGGACCACCACAGTACTACACCCAGTATCTCTCAGAACGGTGACTGGTTGCGACCCTACTACTCCCTGCCTTACTGGCATACTCTGTTCCAGGGTACATGCTGCACTAATCAGGGGAAGGGCCTTACCTGTACCAGGGGACGTCTGATCCAGTGTTGCCTCCCCGCAGGATTTCACATCCACCTCCACACATGCAGCACTTGTTTGAGTTGGTCCTTTACTAACCTCCGAGCGTAGCTCCGTGGCTGCCCCCACTTTTGGCTGGGACGACTTAGACTTAGACTCAGTATGACCTTATGACCGACAATTTGAAGCAATATGGCCGATCTTGCCACACTGGTAACACCGTCTACTAGCATGAGGCCTCTCTGCAGTACTGCTGGTTTGTTGTGATGGCTGGCTGGATTTTGGTTTGGTCGAGTCTGCCTTTTTCTTGCCCCACGAGTGTGCCTCCAAATATTGGTCGGCGATCTCTGTCAACGCTGTGAGTGACTTTGGCTTACGCTCTTTAAGAAATAGAGCAAGGTCCCTCTCTGCTACCTCCAGTATCTGCTCCGACACAAAGAGATCTAATACATGATCATAAGATTTTTCAATATCACCAAGCTCAATCCATCTCTCCAGATAGCCCTTCAATCTATCGGCAAATTGTCTGAAACGCTCACCTGATTCACGTTTCGAAGAACGAAACTTCAGTCGAAATCCTTCTTCCGTGAGTCTGAATCTGTTCAAGAGAGAAGCTTTAGATTCATTTAAATCTTTAGCCTTATCAGCTGGGATCCTAGAGTACACCTCCAATGCCTTACCTTTAAGGAGGGCACTCCACTCAACTCGGCGAACTGTTCAAACAAAGATAAGCGAAGATAAGCGTCTAAATCATCTGGTTGATCATTGTGTAACCAGGTCGGGTTTCAGTACTTACTTTTACCCGACAGGTTCCTTACTCCATGTACTCCAGCATTCATTTCATAACTTTTGTAATTTCGTGGTTGTGTCATTTCACATGTGAGCAGCCATTGCGATCATGCTTTTTGCCTAGCGCCCTCTCGCGGCCAAATAAACTTTTTTTTAAAGCGCGCGCCGCCTAGAATTTTGCTCAACTATGCGATGGGCGTAGCGAGCATGCGAGTTGAACATTCCACGCGCTTTGTTTAAGAGGAATAGCTGATATTCCGGGCGTTCCGTATAGTTTTCTTGTAGGGCCTGCTGCGAAATTACTTTGATTTCGATCCAACACCTCGTTGCGTTCAGACCATCATCTTACACTCTCCACTTTTACTGACATTTTGAGAGAGGCTCCCTATAGCAGTACAGTATTTTCATCTATTTTCACTGCTGTCTGATCTTCGATTTTGACATCGGACACGGAGTAGGCATGAGCATAGACCATCCCAAGTGGTGAGTAAATCCCTTGTCTGATATTTAACCTTTTTATGCCTAAAACCTTTGTATGCCTGAATCTTTTTATGCCATCATTTATTTTACATTCTGGTCTTTTGTATGCTTTGTTTATTGCCAGAAATTAAGGCCGTCAAAACGGACACGGCCGGAAATTTGTCTTGTAATCACGACTGATTAACATTTGAAAATCAATCTGTTGTCGTGATTTGCAAGTATTTTTGAGAATTAGTTTTTTCCTAATGATTCTCTATTTAATTCTTGCATAAGATGGCAAAACGGATTTTCTGTTGGCTATATTTTATACTTGGAACATTTCGGGTAAACACCGTTATCAGGTTCTTTTTTTTGTGCATTTCCATTTTTCCTTTTGAAACAAACACATATTGGAAATTCTGAGCAACACGAGGATGCAAACTTTAACTTAAATTTTAGTGTTGCTATAATATTTTCGTTGTCATTTATCATTTGAAATAGACTTTCCCATTTTCCCAAAACTATTAGTTTTCTATTGCTATTATCATTCGAGAATTCCTTATTAGGGCATTGTATTATATTCTTATTTCATTTTATAGCATAACTTGGTGAATAATTCATTTCTATTTTCGGATCTAAAATTACACTACATGTATATAAAATATTCATATTCCTGCATAATGGCCATTGAAATGATGCTTCTGTTTGGGCAACGATCATTTTATGCCACAGTAATTCCCATAATTCATTAGTCATTTATCGTTTTTATACATTTCAGATACCATCCTTGGAGTGACAGTTCACCACCCTTTTTTCCCTATTTGACTGTCGTTTATATATACTCACCAAAGTTCCTAATATAATTCTTTTGTAAATACTGTACCTGATCATTTGTATATAAATAGTCTCATATTTGTACTATAAATAAAACATTTCATATTATTGAGACTACAGAAACATTCGCTCTACCCAAATCATTTTTTTTAGTGGAACCACTCGGTTGAAAGGAGAGTGGGACATTTTGAACTAATAAATTCCACTCTCCCCGGTTACAATTGTACAAAGGAAGTTTGGGTATTTTAGCAGCATGTGAACCATTGAATGTACTGTGTGCGGTTGGCGCTGGAATAGAACGCTGTTCCTCCATTATGCGTAAGTCATAAGCTTTAACTTCGCGCTCATGCAACCGCCCTCTCCGTCTCTCTTCGCGTTCTAATTTGCGCTTTTCACGTTGCTCTACTTCTTGCTGATGACGCAATGCAGCCTCTTCTCTTTCACGCGCAAATTTAGCTAGTTCGGTTGCCTCGAGACCTATCTCTTGGCCAAGCCGGATATACTTCTCCAACTCCATCTTATGTGCTCAAAATGCGGCTGAGCAAACACGCGAATTTGGCTACTCACTAATACTACGCGCAAATCTTTGAGAGGGAAGGCTCGCAATTATATCATCATATTTCAACCACCCTAATACGGGCCAAAATATCCACAAAACGCACAATTTTAACTTCAAAGCAAAAAAAAAAAACAGGGGAAGGGGAATTGTTTAGGATCTACTTGAGATTGACCACGCTCAATAACCCCTGAGTAACCAAGTCCTATTATCTCATTATCCTACTTACTCCAACGGTAACTGTCCCAACGTGCACCAACAAAGTCACAACTTCACTGTAATAAATATTCTACAATTGGTTTTCCCGGACAAGCCCCCATTTGTCACACCATGGGTCTGTTTTTCCCAAGGCGGACATCACAGTGGGTAGTTCTGACTGGGGTGATACAACGCTAGAACAAATTACTATGTTATGACACCAAGAGTTTGCAATGAAAATATAAATAATTTAATAAAATTCCAAATGCCTACTTACAATTCTGGATTCGTTTTAATTCCTAAATATTACTATACTTTAAACCCACCACCATTTAATTATGTACATCAGTTCAACGCTCTGTCTGAGGGGGTCAATGGCACAATGTTGGGACTAGTGCCCTGACTCAGTTACACTTAGCTGTACACTGTCGGACGGTATTTGCAGCCAACTGTCTCGACTGGGAGTCACACTTGTGGTCCTCAAACCGCAGGTTGTCGTTGCAGCTGTATCTCGGCTCCAGAGTACTCGATGGCTGTCCTGGCAACTCAGACAGGAGGTTTTCCACACAGGAGCGTGTCCACGCAGGATGGGATTCACACAGGACGGGATCCACACAGGACGGGATCCACACAGGACGGGGTTCACCACAGAACGGGGTTCACCACAGGACGGGGTCCACCCAGGACGGGGTCCACCCAGGACGGGGTCCACCCAGGACGGGGTCCACCCAGGACGGGGTCCACCCAGGACGAGAATATGTGTGATGCAGTTCCAACCCTTTTGTTATAAAACAAAGAAATATTCCTTTAAGTACACATTTAATATAAAACTCATTTTGATAATAAGCTAATTCTCCATCATAATTTCACCATAGTGGAAATAAAAAGAATATTCTGAACTCTACACGGTATTTCTAGCCAAATAATCACATACAGGTAAGTCATCTTTAAATTTCCCTCCAAAATTTCAGCTTAGTAAATGGTGACAAACAGGGCACAACCCAGCAAACACAGAACGTTCAAAAAACGTTTTCGTAGGTTCTACGTAGGTTACTTACGTCTTCGTCCAAAACGAACGTTTTTAAAACGTGTATAAAACGTTGTAGTTCATGTACAATTCCGAGGTTTTTTTGAGAACGTTCTAAAAACGTTTTGCAAACGCTAGAAAATATACCCACATGAAACGATCTTTTGCAACGTTCAAAAAACGTTTGTCGGACGTTAGAAAATGAATATACATTAAACGGTCTTATGTGACGTTTGGAAAACGTTATTTCCCAAACGCATAAAAAAACATTGAGATATCACAATGTGGAATCTTGCATTTTTTACAATGTTGAATGAATTTACACATTTTCAATTACTTGCAGCCTTACCCGGCATCCCTGTTTGTGTTTTTAAGGTTTTCTGTATTTTAAGCAACATTTGTATTATTTAAATAATTGTTCTTTTGTGAATGTTATAATTTTTTCTAATAGTTAATTTCCTGTATTTGTATGTTTTTGCATTTTAATGTGCAAAACCAAGAAATACAATTTCATGCTGGTGTGATAAATAAATAGAATTGAATTGATCTTTTTTCCGTTTTGGTATGTTCTACGTAGGTCACTTGCGTCTTCGTCCAAAAACTGAGGACGTTTTTAAAATGTGTATAAAACGTTGTATTTAATGTACAATTCCGAGGTTTTTTCGAGAACGTTCTTTTACAAAGGCCAGAAAATGTACCTACATGAAACGATCTTTTGCGACGTTCAAAGAACGTTTGTCGGACGTTAGAAAATGAACATACATCAGACGGTTTTGTGTGACGTTTGGAAAACGTAATTTCTCAAACGTATAAAAAACCTGGAGAATTCACACGTAAAGAAACTAAACAAACAGACCCATGAAGTTGAGTTTAATATGGAATCTTGCATGCTTTACAGTGTTAATTAATGAAGCTATAATGAATTTACACATTTTCAATTACCAGCAGATTTTTACCCGGCATTAATTATGTAATCTCCTGTATTTGTATGTTTTTGTATTTTACTGTGCAAACCAAGAAATAGAATTTCTTGCTGGTATGATAAATTGATCTTTTTTTAACACCCCCCCCCCCAGCATTCCGGGTCACTCGTACCGCGCACCGCATAAAATTATGTACAATGTGGGTATACGCTTTTGGCAAGATTCCCGCAAGATCGTGATTCTGGCCAATTACAGCGCCAAAGACAATGACCCGTTAACGTCTCGGCACTCTGATTGGCCAAGATGCATGCATGCTGGCCATCTTTGTTTCAAAGTCTATTGTACGCACAGCCACACGCTGCTTTGGCCACACATCACTACAGTCACCCTGCCAGCGATCATCTCGAAGAATTCAGTCCCAACTTTTCAGCAAACTTTTGTTCACCAGTGCTGCAGTTTAGTCAACTGAAAGGTAATTAGAATATTTCACTTTCGTCTCCTACTTGCAGGCAAATGTAGTTTTTGTTTTATAACGAACTTTGAGGCAAGCAATTAGGTCGTTCCTATTGCTGTACGTACATGTATACACTCACGTGGCTATCATGCTGTAGCCACGCTTCGTTCATAATTATTTCCGGACTTTCAACGCTTGTGATTGTATGGGTCATGTATTTTCCCTCGCAATTATTTCTTTACTAATGCGTGAGCAATTGAAAAGAAAAATACATGCAAAACCGCGCAGTTCGGGCCAGTAAACGTGTAGTTTTTAGGGAGATTATTATAATCATATTTCTTCTAAAAGTACATATGAAGCTAAACATGCAGGGTTATTTCTCCTTCCATTGATGACGTGTCACTCAGGCCGTCAGGTGGAGTTTCTTCCTCCATATGGGTGGACCATGACGCAGGCCTATAGTAATGGTATTCGTCTCATTCCCATTCTCTTTTTTTTTGTGGGGCCGCGTACCTATAAGTCAAGTTTCTACTAATAACTTCAGTGCATATGCTATGCTGCAACTGGTGAAATGGTTTTCATGTTTTTTGCAATATGTTTTTATGTTTTTCCCGCCATTTATGTTTTTATGATACATGTAAAGATGCACTATATCCCAAAAATATCAGTGGGAAGACTTGTCAAAAGGCTAGGATCGTTTTTGTTGTCCTACAGTAAAGTGTAGGACCGTAGGCCCGTAGGACCAATGTGGGAAAATTTGTTCTTTTGCCTTTGGAAGATATCCTTATGCTGTACATGCTGAATCCACTTGTACCAGTTACCTCATAACTATTCATAAGGCTTTCTTCTGTTCCTTGTCACTGTTTAATCACCTCTCTGTTTATTCATAATCCCTGTGGGGTTTGCCCAAGAATGCGAGGCACAGTCCCACATCCTGTCACTAGCCACGTACCAGCATGGAGCTAGTCTCAACACAATAATGTATAGCTAGCTGTTGAGAATGATTTTTTGTTTCATGCTTGGCAAATGTTTAATGTTTTTCAAGCTTTACTGAAAGTTCAATGATAGTTTTTATGTATCTAAAAATAGTCAGTGGGAATTAAGACTTGTCACAAGTTAATTTGGATTGATTTCAGTTGTGTTGATTGATTTGGGTACTCAATTTTTATGCGAATCTCATCCTAAACTTTTTCTATTGCACAACGAAACCAATACAAAAACGGCAAAAAAGGATAAAAACTTGCCTTAATTATTGTCAACAATATTTACTTTCGACTATTCTTTAAAAATAATGGAAAATTCAGGTTGTCAAGGCCACATTTACAACTACATGTACATGTACATATATGCATGTCACGACGGGAAATAATCAACAACAAAAAATCTAGAACATGAGGTGGGTGAATTAACATTCCTCTTAAGACCAACGGGTTGGGACATACCATTTTGGAAAGTTTGCCCTGGGGGATTTTACCGCGCTTATCCTATAACTGGTTCCATAAATTAATAAAGGAGCGAAGGTCACTAGCTCTGCCAGAGAGATTTCAAGCATATTATTTCGTTGCTAAATTCAATCTAAAAGTATCATCATGATGATGTATTGTACCTGAAATGATGACTTGTTTTATATTTTGAACTGTGGAAATCGGTGAATAAATGGCAGAGAACGGTCTTTTACTGCTATATGCTAGCACACGGACCGTGGCTAGCATAAACCACAATTAGAGCCCAGGCCATGGCCACATTTCTCTCTTCTACCTGGTCTACAAATGGGGTGGGCATTATTTTGGTATGGTTTTGCAGGAAAAAATCCAAGAAACGTTCGGTTACTTTTTACCAGCGAGATTTGGTTACATTAATTAGTATTTGTTTAAAATATACCGTTCAGCCGCGAACGCACATTAGCCAATCAGAAGACATATTCTATTGATCATCGTCGATTGGCCAATCACAATCGCGGTAGTGGAGTGGTCCGGTATAGCGCGTCGAAACAACATGGCGACTTCCTGTGAGGAAGACGTTTCGTCTTCGAGCGACGAAAATACACATGAAATTTCGTTTTTCATGTGCATTTCCCCGTCCAAAAAGTGCAGAAGGACGGCGTTCTCTCGTAAAACATGGACACACTTCCTAGAGTACGTCATCAAATGGAAAGATTTGGATGGTCCTCAAGCACAAATTGCGAGAGATTTCGCCGCCGAAAACTCGGCAGCAGTGGCAGTAGAGTAGCCAACAGGTGGTAGTTCATTAACCTTCAAGTGATTGCAGTGATTTTGCACTCATGGTGCTAGCCCCATAAATGTGGCCTATTTACTGGACTGCCTCCGTAAACATAGGCCACACATCCACATGTACAAAAACGTGTCGACTTTGCCAAATTTTGATTTTCATATTTAGGCTTAGTTTGTAGGTTTTTTTTGCTTTAGAACTACATGTAGAAGCATACTCGCCCTCTTTATAGGCTAATCAGAAAGTGCTGCCTTTTTCAGATGTATATTTTTCGTGAAATTTCCAGATTCATTTTTACACGTTTTCGTATCAAAATTTCAACATGAAATTTCACAGAAAAATATACATCTGAAAAAGGCAGCACTTTCTGATTTGCCTATAAAGAGGGTGAGTATGCTTCTAAAGCAAAAAAAACCCTACAAACTAAGCCTAAATGGGAAAATCAAAATTTGGCAAAGTCGACAGGTTTTTGTACATGTGGATGTGTGGCCTATGTTTATGGAGGCAGTCCAGTAAATAGGCCACATTTATGGGGCTATCATGGTGCATGCAGTGCATAGTGCAAGAAACTTTGTTGTTGCCGTGTGATGAAAACGTATCGATACAGGAGTGCGTAATATTGTATGCTCAAATCAAGGCAGCTATGACTGGTTCCCGCCGCGCTGCGCACAGTAAGCATGGTGGAAATGCGGTAACCAATATATGCAGTGGCTGCCTTATTTGCAATTGCAGTGTGCAGTGTGGTTTTACAGGACAAAACAGATGTTTTATAGCTTTCGTAGTGCAATGGATATTCATGTACATGTACATGTAGTTCAGGCTGAGATTCACATAGGAAATCGCACATAGTTGAACTACTCAAATCGATCAGCAGAAAATAGCAACAAAAGAACACCCGAGCGGAAACATTTTTTTTGGGGGGGGGCCTTATCACTCTTGACAATTTTGTTTTCCAGGTAATTAGCGAAGTCCTGCAATTCTCAACATATAATTTATTTTCATTTGTCCCTTTCTACTTCTATGCCCAGGTACTTATTTTAATTTGTCTGTTTTCAGGTCAGTTAGCAAAATGTGTGCATCATTGTCACCCTCGGATCGCAAAGATTACAAGAAAAGGTGGATGAGGGCATATCGTGAATTGGGGAGAGTGCGCGACGATATTAGTAGTAGTAGTGAGAGCGATGAGGAAGCTGCCATGCATGTAGAAGTCGATGGTGCTGCTTTTGGTGAAGCAAACTGGGAAATGGCACAATCTGAATCACATGATGACAGTGACTCTGATGACTGGGGAGACATTAATTCAGACCTTCCAGTTACATCCGAGTCCGAGCTTGAAGACAGGTCAGATTATTCTGATGAAGAATCAGATACTTCTTTCAGAAGCAAATTGGCAAAGTGGGTTAATGACCATCTGATTACACATAACGCTGTGGATAGTCTTTTGAAAATTCTGCAGAAGCATGGTCATCCAGAGTTGCCAGCATCAGCTCGTACATTGCTGCAAACAGCCAGGAGTGTCCAGACTGATAAGGTGTCGGGAATGGATTACATGTATCTTGGTTTACATGAGCAACTAACTAAAGCCTACCGGACATGTAAGACAAACTTAGCAGATGATGCCAAATCGATCGAAGTTACGCTAAATATCGATGGAATTCCTCTGCATAAAGATACTGCTAAAAGCTTGTGGCCAATCCTATCTGGTATAAGTAATGCATCTCCTGTTTACGTGTTCCCAGTGGCATTGACGTATGGTTCTAGTAAACCTCAAGATCTTGAGTTTCTTCGTGACACTGTGAACGATTTTGAAAATGTTTTAGCAAATGGCCTTTCAGTGGATGGAGAAATTATTCCAGTGCATCTGAAATGCATCATTTGCGATGCACCTGCAAGAGCTATGGTAAAGGGAACGAAGTTGTATTCTGGGTACTACGGTTGTGACAAATGTGACCAAAAGGGAGAGTGGAAGGGGAGAATGACGTACCCAGAGACGATCAATTTGCGAAAAAGAACTGATGAATCCTTCCGGACCGAAGCAAACCCAGAGCATCACAATAGAGATTCACCATTTTGTGAACTGCCAATTGACATGATTAAGAGTTTTCCAATAGACTATATGCATCAAAGTTGTCTTGGAGTGATGAGGAAACTGATTCTCGTTTGGAAGCGAGGAAAAGGCAGGCTGCTTAACTTCCGACTGGGATCTGCACAGGTGGAAAGTGCGAGTAAGAAACTTCTTGCTCTAGGAAATTCTGTCACTCGTGAATTTCAGCGGAAGCCCGTCATCTTTCTGAGATAGAAAGGTGGAAAGCCACCGAGTTAAGACAATTCCTCCTCTACACAGGCAAAATTTGCCTGAAAGGAATCTTGAGGCCTGAGTTGTATAGTCATTTTATGGCATTGAGTGTTGCAACATGCATTCTAGTTAATCCAAAGTTGTCCTTGGTATACAGTGCATATGCTGAGCAGTTGATGGTGTTTTTCAATGATCAGGGACGTGCTCTATACGGTCAAGAATTTCTTGTATACAATGTCCACAGCATGGTACACTTGGCAGATGAGGCACGTGAGTTTGGTGACTTAAATGTCTGTGCTGCATTCCCCTTTGAAAATTATCTTCAGTATATGAAGAAATTGGCAAGATCAGGGAAACGACCCATTGTGCAAATTGCCAAACGACTGGATGAGAGTGAAAGATACAGAGAAGCACCCACTATGCCAAAAACTCCAGTTGTATCAACTAAGAAGCCCAACAACTGCTATGTGCTCAGCGCGTCTTCATGTTGCGAGGTGCAACAGGAAACCAATGAAAAGGATGATGATGGCGATCCATTGTTCTTGTGCAGGGTGTATACAAACAGTGGCAATGCATTCACTTCACCTTGTGACTCAAAACTAATAGGTGTGCACAGAGTTAACAAACAAAACACCCGCATGCAGATGATCCCACGCCAAAGGCTGCAGACTAAAGCTTTGAAATTCGAAACTGAAAGAAATACTTTCATCTTCATGAGTTTGCTGCATTGCTGCTAGAACTATTGGTAAATTTTACTTTAAAAATTGCTCAATTTGGTTTGGTTAATGTACACCCTTTTCTCACCAATCAGTGAAGTACTACGCGGTCGTATTTATTTGATTGTTGTTGATGTGGATCATGATTCTCGATCAAAAAGAAATCCCAGAAAACCTATATATAACCAGAAAATGGCCAAATTTCATTGTTTGCTGACACAAGGAGTAGATTCACTGCCAAAAAAATTAACATTTCCTTTCCTCGTCTCTGCCCTTGTAAATTCAAGTGTATGGATGTGTTTGTTAATTTTTTTCTTTCTTACCTCAGATGGGCGAGTATGCAGTTGTTATTTTCGAGGAGGAGAGTGCAGTTGCCGTTGTCTCAAGATCATGGATTGGAGAGGATGGCGAGGCAAGTTTCATAACAAGAACTTTTAACAACACGCTATGAGGATATACATGTATGACACTCATCTTGCATTTTTCTGCAAACATGCCAACTCTAATTTTTTTTGGCCAAATTTCTAAAACAATTCAAATACATGTATTTCAGAAATTTAGCACTTGTGCATAATGTTGAAGGAAATTATATTGATAACAATGACAACTACCTGTTATACATCCACTCAGGGGCGGCAGAACCGGGGGGGGGGGGGGCGTTTGCCCCCCAGATGTTCCCAAGTGCCCCTTTTGCGGCCATAAATGTGCCCCCTCGCACAGTAAAGTGCCCCCTCAAGATACAACAAAAATGCCCCTAAAGTATCTTACTATTTCTTAGTAGTAACCATCTCCCAATAATGGTATAGATATTTTTGATGTAAACGAGGAATATGAAAATGAACTCCCAAAACCCATACAATACGGCCTGAAAAAGGGCACATGATGCATATTTAGTGATGCTCCCCCCCCCCAGTTTCAAACCCGTTCCGCCGCCGCTGCATCCACTTATGTGTACATGCTTTGTTTGTTAGTTGGTTATAAATGCCATAATTGGCAAGTTCACTCCAATCATTTTGCAGAGTAAGCTACATGTATGGGACCATGAAAAGTGGTATTGTTGTTACCCAAAAATGATCACCAGTTGTCCTTCATGGCTTATTTTTAAATTTCTTTTTAAAACATGATCATCTTCAGCTTTAAAATGACAAGTTGTTTATAACATTTTGTTGAGCTCAAAAATTTGCCCTCAAGATGGACTTGCCAAAGTTTGCATGTACACAGTCTTTTTCATTTATTTCTTACATTGGTGAATTATGGTCCATCGTTTCCTATACATTTATCTTAGGCCTATATTATAAAACAGCCAAAATGATTTCACCGCAAAAAATATATATTTGTGCTACTCTAATGTAATACACCCAATTCACATATTTGCAAAGCAGCTAATTTATTTGTTTGTAATGTCTTTAAATGCCCATCCAGGCTATGTATTCCTACTGGCCAGCCCACAAAACAGCCGAGAGGGCAAGGAAGCATGAAATTCCTGATGCTGACAATTGGGGAAGATACAAGATTAGATTGCTAAGAGAGACCAGTAAGTTTTGTTTTTCTTTTGTTTTGTTTTGGATTTACAGTGCCCTATTCCTGATCCTCTTTAGACAAAGTAACCCTTTAATTTATTTGCTGTCTGCATTTTAGAAATAGGGCATCATTCTCAACATCCAGAAATATGAATTCAAAACAAAACACGGGTAATTAAAGATGTGAATGTTCAAATAAAATTTCCATAGGCTACTTATTAAACACAACTTCAACCTTTGTGAAAATATGTATGACTGGATGTCTTAGAACAAATATCCTACATTTAGCATTCTGCATAAATTATCCACTTGATTATCACTGTCATGCATAGTTTCCTCTTCTTTTTTGAAACAACCTCTAAACACCCTATTTCTGTGTATAATGTCAGTGTGGTGTTCAGCAAATAAACTTCAATTCAAACACTGGTATGATGTTCACACTGATGTTGTAAGTACATGTACTTGACGTTTTAAAGTTCAAGATACGACACAATTATTGCATTTCTGATAAAGTTCACCTACATGTCTGTTTTGAAACTCAGGTGACTATGAAAAAGCAAAAATATTTGCTCGGAGGGCAGAGGATACATCCAATGTAGAAAGTGATGATGAAGGACCACGGAGGAAACGTCGGCCAGCCAGACTGGCATCATCAGGCAGTGATGTTGGCGCTGATGGTACGAAAATTAATGACATTAAATGAAAAAAAAATAATACTTTGGTGATTCATGATATGGAGGGAGATCTATGGCCAGTACATGTAAATTCATATTGACTTTTCTTTTAAACATAAAATATGACGTCGGCTGAATATATCTCATATTGTATGATCTTTACCTATTACAAATTTACCCGATTGACAAATTGGAATTTCACATGATGAATGTAAATGCTAGTTCATTGCTGCAATTCACAGTGATTTTTTGGTGAAAAAGTTGAAAAGCATGGGAAAACATGTTTAAAGGAATGATCAGCCGATCAAGGATTGCAATTAAGTAGACGGAAACTGAACAACCACTTAATTTACATGTTTTGATGGGTTTTTTCAAATTTTTTTACTTGTTTGAAATTTAGTCACACTGCAGGGGGGAAAAAAGTCCAGTCCGTTTATTCTTAAAGAGATGTACATATATATTTTTTTCCAGATAGTGACTTGGAACGACAAGTCGTTTGCAGGCAAGTAAGGAAGAAAAAGACTGACACTGGAAAGAATATTCCAATGCCACAAGCTCCAAGGGTGGTGCAATCGCCCTTGTATGGCTCCAAGACTTCATCAAACTCCAGTAACCACAGTCCACGAGCCTCAACAACCTTTGGCCAATCTGCAGTCCTAACCCCCCGCAACCACCAGGCTTCAACAACGGTTACCTCTCACCAGGAATCGCCTTCCACATCAAGTGGCTGAAGAGGAGCTACCTCCGAAAGTAACTTAGTTATCAGAAAATATTAAAACATGTACAGCTTCAATAATGGGTACATCATTTAATGTACACTTAGCAAATTTGTCTCCTAAATCTAGCCATGATTGCTATTTTTGGCATTTTAAATCACAGTGCAGGGTGTCCTGTGTACCATACCCATGATTGAAGCTGTGGACAGATATATTATCTATGAAGGAGGGACGCAACTATTTCGGCATTTCGATATGCTAAAAAGAAAGACATTTAAATCACATCTATCGCCATCTGTTCATTTGTTTGATCTTTGCAATGATGTTTACAAGTATTGTTTCTGTGTAGAGTAGTTGCTGTTGTAGTTGTAATAATATTGTGTGATTAATGTTGTTCTACAGGTAGCTTTCAAGTGAACGTTCTGCGCAGGCTTGACAAGTTGCAGGCATGCCAAGAGGAGCAGATGAGCCTGCTGCGAACGTTAATGGCCCAAAAACAGTCGACGCAGGAATCAGGGATACCCGATGGCGATGTTGAACCATTCGACCACCCAATGGACAACCAGGAAGAGTACCAGGCTATTGAGGCTAAACTGAAGGACGAACAGTTTAGAAAGAAAATGGTAAGTTCATTTTGATTTGGCAGGTTATCAGTTCTCCACAGCAGAACTTTGCACGAGTAATGCTATTCTGAAAATGTGGTTACTGTCTTTGAGTGTTTTTCTCAGTTGGCATTTCATATGTTTGCTTCAACTGGTGGATAATATGTAGAAGTATGATGCGAAACCAATAACTATGGCTGCTCACTGTAACAAAAGTGCGAAGAAAAATGGCAAAAACTGATAATGTATTTACCATGACGTTAGAATTACAACACCCCATTAAATAGTAAGTATTATGTGAACATCAGTATCAACCAGCCATGATTATTGGTTTCACATCATACTTCTGCATATTATCCACCAGTTATTGTTATTCTTGCCAGACAGATAAAAAAACATCGCTAAAATGCATCACAGTATTGTTGTTGGGCACCCAAGGCTACGCTACGTGACCTTGAAGGTTTTAAAACCCAAATTACCCATCATGTACATCAAGCAGTCAACAGTGATGCAAGAGTTTGTTTTATAAAAGTATGCATGATGCATGTACACAATGACTGTTGCATATTCAGGCTCTGTACATGAGGTAGCTGAAATAAAGGGCTTGTGAAAGTGCATTTGTTTCATGGACTGTTGTAGACCAATAAAATTACAGTATCCTGGACAGGATGTAACAACACATTTGTGTTTCATCTTTCAGATACGCTACTTGAGCCTATTGGGGGGACACGACGTCAACCAGTCTGTGCGTCGAGTTCTTCGCAAGATAGGGACTAACCAACTCTGGTCGTCGTTCAGTCTTCTAGGCCGCAAAGGAAAGCTGAGTCTGAAGGATGGTTCTTTTTTCCTAGTGATAATGAGTAAGTATACGGCCCGGTAAAGATGGTGATTGGCAATGAGGTTTCCTGTTTATTTGGAATCTCTGTAACCTGCAATTTCACGGAATCTGATATGAAATATTATGGTTATGTTGGAAAGACTGAAAAATGTTAAACCTGCCTCTGAAGTTATATTTCTGCTTTTTACTGCAACTAAAATTAGATATTTGCAAGTGGTAGTCCAGTTATCATTTCATTGTAATCTATGGTAATGCATCAGATATAAATGGAGCAGAAAATACACCTACTGTCAAATGCTGAGTTAATTACCCATTGGACCCTTTATTTTTTTTTTTTACCCCAGAGACATGCATGAGGAATCACCCAAACTCTAAGGAGGTCGAGATTGAGAAAGCGCTCGGAGAATATCTGAAAAGAACTCCAAACCTTCCAGGCGGAAAGAATTACAAAGTACATGTAAGTTGATGTCTGCAAACTTGAGGTTTTTTTCAATGAGCTTTCTTTTAAGTTTTCCTTTGTTATTCCATTTCTTTGTATATGGATGTGCTGTATGAAGAAGAATGAGTTACAAACTTACATGAAAACGGTGTTTGTACATGTGGTTTGACATGTTACAAAGAATTATCAACTCGCTAATGCTTTTCAATTTAATAAGTTAGTAGGGATTATGGTTCTGAGTGGAAATTATCTTTTGGTATACATTTGTGGCATGTTACAAATTCCAATTTGATGCTTAAAGAATTTCCGACCTGTTTTTAATGACATATGAGCTTCCAATGTTTTGTTTCCGCTGGGAACCTTTGTAAACAAGCATCAGTTTCTGCTAACCTTACCTAAGCAAAATTCACTTCGCAATCAACATTTAAAAAAAATTACATGATCAACAATTGGACAGTGTGTTTTAAGCCTAAGTGAACATGTAAGAAACAAGTAATTAGTGCAGTTTGGCTGTAAATTCAGTGTTTTTATCTTGTTCCGTGGAGTGATTTGTAGAAGGAACCCTCGAACCTTTTTGTTTTGAAATTGTTTTACTTTTTGTATTTGTTGATTCGTTTGCACAGCAGAAACCTGGAAATGATGTAGCAGGTCCATCTGAGGATCCTTCTGAGAAAAAGGACGGAGATCAGGATGATCAGTAGCCACACTACAACAACAACAAGGATGACCAACGGGTATTAAACAACATGTTCAAATGGAATATACATCATATGCAAACATAAAATACAAAAGCATGTTATAATTTAAACAAAAATACCTTACTGGACTGTTAACGGACAGCATTCTGTACAATCTAAAGCATTCTGTACAATCATGGCACCTGGTGTGCAGACTTTTTTTTAAGAAAAGTGCTATTTGTGTATAAATTTCCAATGCTGGTCGGCCGACCGTCAATCCATTTTTTTTTTTATACTGCCCCAATTTACCATATAGTTAAGCTGAATTTAGTTTGCAATTGATAACACACCTATGAGCGGATACCAGTGAGCTAGACTGGTTTCTTGATCTTACATTTCCCAGACGTCAATTTTTTTAAAAGATTTTTCAAGCATTCCAGTTGTTGTTCTATTTAATACCAGTCAAGCACATTCATTCCTGCTCATGGATACCTTTTCGGTATCATTTTAAAAACTTTTTCCAATTTTCATTTTGCTATTTTCAAGTGTATTTAGGTACAATTTGTATTAAAATATATATTCTTTTCATGAGATAAAAGTGTGATGACATTTCAGGCAGAAAAACTTGAATGTTACAGCTCTGTTTTCAAACAAAGAAATGCTCAAACTTGGGATACTGTATTTTATTAATTTTTGTTTTCCACATTAAGCCATTGAGCGAACTTTTCTCGCAGATGTGTTCAATGAGAGCATTTCTGAGTTCAATGGTTCTTGTATTACATGTACATCACATTAACATCTTAAAAAGTAATAATTTTCTGAATTACTGCTTTGTAATATCTACAGGTACGTCCTATAACTCCATGAAACCTCAAGTTGAGAACCAAGAATAAAGCTGATGGACCACAGTATCATCTAATGTCCTCGTCTTGTGTGCTTTATTTCGCTTATTTTAAGTATCGAAATTACGTTTCAGAATAGTTTTGGAAATTGTGGAAGGCGGATTTGGTTTTTTTGGGATAGATTTCTTTGGATAGAGTGTAGTTGTAAAAATGAAAAATTTAAATGCTGCAAAAACAAATCCACTATAACTCCTGCACACTCACTGAAAAAAAATATATCAGTCCATGATAAAGGCTTTTTGTGCTACCAAGAGGAACAATAATTAATTTAAAACGTGATTAAAGAAAGTTTATTCTGAGGTTTTGGTAATAAAAAAAAAAAAACGTTAATAGAACGTTCATGGCACGTCGGTTGTTTGAACGTCGAAAACGTTTTATGTAGGTCCTTCTACGTTTTTATTGACTAGTAGTAAGTTTTCAATAGGTTTTGTACGTTCCAGAAACGTTCTTACAACGTTTATGGCACGTCGGCGGGTTGTTTGAACGTCCAAAACGTTTTATGTAGGTCCTCGTTACGTCTTTTATAACTCGTAGTACCTATTTAATACGTTTTGTACGTTCCACAAACGTTCTTAGAACGTATATGTCACGTCGGTTGGTTGTTTGAACGTCCAAAACGTTTTATGTAGGTCCTCGTACGTCTTTAATAACTAGTAGTACGTTTTTAATACGTTTTGTACGTTCCACAAACGTTCTTAGAACGTATATGTCACGTCAGTTGGCTGTCTGAACGTACAAAACGTTTTATGTAGGCAATTTTGACGTCTTTAGTAACTAGTTTCAAGTTTTAAATACGTTTTGTACGTTCAAAAACGTTCTAAGAACGTCTTAAAAAAACGTTTTTAAAACGTCCAAAAGTGTCCACAAATGGCCGTTTTTAAAACGTTTATTCAAAACGTTCTCAAAACGAAAGAGGCACGTTCAAAAAACGTTCAGAAAACGTAAAATTGTTTGCTGGGAAAAACACTTGATATTCTTACTTTAACTAATTATAATAATGAAAAGAATAAGGTTTAACTTACAGTTTCCAACTGGTAAGTACACACTACGATGGTGCTGATGAGAAACACCCAAGGCATGAGCAAACTCAGCTCGAATGTACATTTGTTTCCACATTCAAAGCTAGGGTGTGTCTGCCCTGCAGGTCATGCCTATACACCCATACATTCACTTACACACACTAAATCATTCAACCATGCCCAAGAATTAGCATATATCTTATTTGCATATATATACCTTTGCATTACTCTATGCTAAAGAAACCTTCTGGACTTTTCCATTTAAAAAAAGGGGGGAAAGTAAAAGTAAATTGCAAAGGAAAACTGCATTTGCAGAAATAAAAACACCTCTTGACACCAAGTTACAAGCAAATCAAGTTACAACGTATAGTTCTTGAGATATTCATATAGACCACAGAAACAATGTCCCTTTAGTTAACATGACATGAAATCACATTACATGCAATGACGCCTCGATAATGTAACACTATTTTTCATCACATCCCGGTAAACGTACATATATGTACATGTACATGTATTAGGTTACAACCCAATGCGACATATAAAATTGGTTTAATATGACGTCCCATAACTTGTGATGACGGTATGATGACGGCAATTAACTTTTATCAGTAGCACATCCAAATATAAGTACATAGAAAGTCACAGCTAAATATGACCTATAGTTGTGTAGTTATAAGCTTTAGAAACATGCCCGTTTCATGTCATTACGTGAACATCCCTCTAAAACCCAACCCGAGTGAACACACGGGCTACTCGGGTTGGTACGCACCGAATTTACAAATCCTGTGGTTAACCACCACCGGGAGATTAAGACTGTTATCAGTGTAATCACAGTGGGGGTTCCACTGGGGGCTTGTAAACGATCTTGACTGAGAAACTTAATGCAAAGTGTTTCTCTGTAAAAATGCATTTATTGAATAAGAAGAAGTATCATATCATAAAAGTCGTCAAATGTTATTTTACTTGTGTTGTTGAACCATGAAAATCGACAGAGTGGAAGCCGAGAACGATATTTTTTTGTCGCGGCGTTGTTTGAAAACTGAGCGACAAAATCGTGTGTATGTACTGTACGTACTGTGCAGGCGTGGGTGCGCGCATTGATATATACATGTGCATGCAATATATTTATTACGAATAGTTCAGGAATTATTTGGGAATTAGCTAGGTGTTGTTCTCTTTATAATTGAAGTAATACAACTCAGACGTGTGTACACCGAATCGGAAGGATAAATTTCGTGGAGATGTCGTGCCCTTTTTCTTTACTGATCAAGGCGGCGGATAGACATCGCAGTGCGACGTGACTCGAATGCACCGGACCACGTGTACATTTCCGGACCCAGGGTTAGTACAGCTACCGTGGTTTGGCCAGATCGACCATGAGCGCACACGGACAACACACGCCGTTGCACGGAGCTTCCGTGCAGTATGGATTGTTGCTAGTTGCTAATGGCAATTCGCTAAAAATTCTTTGCCCATGCGACCTTTATATTTTGGTTTTCTAAATCTGTGATAAACACTCATATATACCTTAGTGCTTCACGATTCGTCCACTCAAAATGATTTTTGACGGTCTGAAAATGCCTTCCTCCATGGTTTTACCCGCGTAGGTTCGCTGAAATTAATTTGCCTTTGACTGACTTGCAAAAGTATTTTCGCACCAGCAGTGGAATTGTCAATTAGAAAATTCACTCAAAAATATCGTGATTGCCAAATAAACTTCCAAACCGATGCAGGCCTTATTGTGTCATTAATTTAACCAGTAACGACTTTATTCATGTTTTCAACACCCTCGCCTTCGTGGCCAAGAAATGCTGCTTTGTGATATCATTCCACGACGACAACGTTGCAAAAAGGGATGATCCAAGCTTGGCATTAGGCACTTCGATGACGTCACGAAAATCGTCCAACATCGCCACACACACACGTCCCCACACAAAGTGCGTCGAAAAAAAAAATTGTGAGGAAATTCATTAAATCATAACTCCAAAACGAAAAATGCTATTACACTGAAATTTGACGACAGTCCTAATGAATATCTCATGTCAATATCATCGAAAAATGAATCCAAACAGATGAACAGTGTTTGAGTTACGACTTAAACTTCGAAACGGTCCCTCTCAGTCGCCTGCCGCTGCGTGGGCAAAATCTGCTCGATCGGCCGTGGCCGGCCTTTTGTGCACTGCGCTCGGGAACAATCGGAAGGTGCTTCGGTGTTTCGGGTCCAATCCTGGCGCTGTTTCAAACGATACCGGCCCCTGTTCGGTTTTTTTCGGATGACCGAGAGTCACTGATTGTTAAGCTGCGTCCTGCTTGAAAATCGGCCCAGCGGTTGGAAAATGACGCTCCGAAGAAAATTTCGCGGTCAAATTTCACCTTGAATATGATCATCGTTTGACAGCCATCTTGGTAAGTAGTAAATTCATATATTTTTCCTTTCAGGAACGAAATTTTGAGGATATTGGTTGAGAAATAGCTTCAGGAAATACACTTTTGTTCAACGACTTTTTAACCGATAATCCGCAAACTAAACGCGTGCTTGGTTCAGACTGGTGCTGTGTAACTTGCTACACGCAGATACTGTTGGGAGCGCTTTGGTACCAGACTATAATCGCCATGTTCGCACAAAGATAGCCCGTTTTACTTTTTTATTCACACAATTTTGTCGCGTAAATCATCAGAATAATTTCACTTTGCCTTTCATGACTGATTTTCATGGCCTAAAGATGCCTTGAATATATTTCATGCTCCTAAAAGATGAGAATTTACCTCTGAAAATGACAACGGAAAAACATGAATCTATTTCGTGAAAATTACACTCGTAAGTTTTTATGTGCTCTTTGGTCCTAAAATGGCGTGTAAGTGGATAATTATAATAAAACGATTTAATTCATTAATGGACCAAAAATTTACAGTCGATATTAATCCATATGGTAACTTTTTAGACTATATTTTTCGAAAAAGATTCATTCAAACTGAAGTTAAAGTGTTAAACAGACTGGCTATTTTTAAATTTTGTTCGTGGTTGCAGAAAGGAAAGTTCAACAAAACCAACCCCTGATTCCAAGATCATGTTTTTATAATTGACATGTCATTTGTTCTCGGATCTTATTGAATTTGTTTCAAGTCCCAGTGGAGGGCTCCAGGCATATGATATGAGCAATTTTCATGCTTAGAATTAAATCAAAACATTTCTGATTTTAAGGTTTAGGGGGGCTATTTGTTAATTTTTTTTAACTTGTTTGACAATGTTTGAACTTAAAATTACAGTAAAATGAAATGGAATTGGTGTATGATTAGGTTTTTATCACAGGTGACATTTGTTTAGTTCTCATATCTCATTGTATTGGGCTCACGCCCGCAGCGGAAGCTATGTGCAATTTTTTTTCAAAATATTTTGTTTCTATTTTTGTTCCTCAGCATTCAAACATGGAACCTGTGCCAACATCTCCAGGATCTGCTACCTCTCCTCTTCAGGTAGATGTTGCGGAAATCCAGACTCCACCGGCAAATCTTCAGCCTCCCACACAACCTACAGCTATTTCTTTCCTCTGTCGTACCCCGATCACTGTAAAGAGTGTTTCAGTTTTCTATGTTTCTTCTATTTTATAAGTTTGCTTAATTAATTATTACATCACTCTAACTATTCAGGAACACATTGTGGAGATTCACAAGAGGAAAGTTCACCTCTGCCAACTGGTGACGATGATTCAGCTCAATCACCGCCTTCGCCATCGCCGTGTACAACTTCTTCCTCATCAGTTGTTTCTCAGAGTGAACAACATACAGGTAAATTTAATTGTACATGCGGATGTTGTATAAATAGTAACACACACATGTACCTTGACACTTCAATTGACCGATGTAAAAAAAAAAATCAATCTTGTATTAAAGAAAACTTAACTTCATTTATTCTCAGAAAAAAATATGAACATCTTTATCCAATTTGTATCTTTGCAGCTTTCCAGGTTATGACAAGTACAACTGCTCAGATCCCCATGGCAACAGATGTTGTGGCAGATGAGCCATCTACTTCATCCTGCTCATCCAAGACCACAGAGGATGGTATGTACATGTATTGCCCTAAGTTGAACATTTTTCTAACATTAATACACAACTTCAAGCAATTGTTCATGTGCTTGATTTATCTGTAGGCTTGTCACATGTGAGATATGTTGCTTGCGAATGCGAGAAGCAATACATGTAGTTTGTCATTTAATCAACTGCAATCATAGAAATTCCTCTGAAGACCATCTTTTTTTATAACGTTAAGCTTGCTGATACAACAGCCGTCTTGGAGACTTTCAAAGAAAGAATGAAGGAGATTGCTAGTGAACTTGCAAGTTGCAGTACGGAAGAATCTACAGAACTATATAACAAACTCGTTGTATCAATAAAATCCACCATGACCGATCAGGGGCCAACTATGCCACAGTTTAGTGAAAAACTCCAATTCCTGAGAGAAGAACTTCTGCCAACCGTCATCGATAAATGGGCTGAACTCCCCAGTGAAGTCAAGAAGCCAGTAATGGAATTCGGCACATTCTACTGTAAGATGCACCCCCTGATCAACTTTGCAGAAGAAGTTAATAAAACACTTAAGTCCTTCGAGGATATCGCAACAACCGGGAAGAATGCTCACACAATAACAACTAGTGAAGCAGGAGTTACCCGGCTTGTCCGTACTGCTAGCAAAGCTTTCCACCATTGCGGCTCATATAAGTCTGGTGTTGAGGAGGCCTTTTCTGTCTTCGTCCAGAGAGAATATGGGGAGAGCAATCAAATCGTGCAGTATGTTGGCAACAGAGCCAATATACTATTTGAAGGGGCGGCTTCCACATATTTTCATCTGAAGCACATCGTCACTTTTGTGCGACTCCTACCCGATGCAAATCAGTTGCTGCTGGCAGTCTGCGAAGATGCTGAAGGAAAGATGAACATTGCAGAACTAAAAGCCTTGGGTCTAGTGCACAAAATAATCACAGAGCCCCTCTGGCAAGCTGTCAAATGCGCTGACAACATCCTGTCGTTAAACGACACACTGCATCAACTTCAGGTGAGACTTACTGTTTGGAAAGACGATTCATCCGGCTTGATAAATGGAGATGATGCATTCGAAGGTGCACAATGCAAGGATCATTTTCCAGGGGGAAAGTACTGGAAGCCTGGTACCGTAGTAGAGAGCATGTTTGAAAATGTTCCAGCAACGAATCTGATTGGAGAGCGAGACTTTGCACTCCTTGACATGCTTGTGAGACAAAAGCCATCCGCACGCACCATCACTCTAGAGGCCATAGTCATGTGGACCAACAACAAAACCGTCGAATGGCTGGACGGGTTGGACTCTGCAACCAAAAACAAGTATATGGATTTGGCACGAAGTCATGCTCCAGCAGTACTTGAAAAATACCAGGAAAGGATGAAGGAAATAAAAAAACAAAGATGGGAAAATCTGCAAGAGAAGCAGCGAGCACGCGAGGCAAAAGAAAGAAAAGCCATCTCTGAAAGAGTGAAACAAACAGATGATGTGTTGGAGCAAGGTGGGCTTTGGCGCACAGAGAACAAAATCAATGAAGAATTCAGCAAAATGGAAGAGACAATGAGCAATGAGGAGATCCGAAGAGAGCTCCACAAGCAGCTCTTGTTCCATCAAAAAATAATAAAGTCAGTAGTACCACACAGATAACTCCCCCAGTTAAGCTCCACAGTTGCAGGCAAACGAAAACAGTTCACAAAAGAAGAAATGAAAGACCACCTCATCACTGTTGTAAAACACAATGAGCTAACTTCATCAGATCCTGCAGAACTTGCCACAGCAGCAAACCAAAATGTTCCCACAGCTGCAGTAACATACACAAATACACCAACACGTAATGAGTTGTTTGAGGCAAAGAAGAAGGAGATCAGGAAAAAGCAGTAAAAAAGAGAGCAGTAAAAAATTCGAAGGCCTACCTAATTTCTCTAGTTGATGATCCACACAAGTTAATGAACAAACATGTTGAGAGCAGTAAAAAATTCGAAGGCCTACCTAATTTCTCTAGTTGATGATCCACACAAGTTAATGAACAAACATGTTGAACACCAGTGTGTCAGCCCTTTTGGAACCACACAGTGGTATAAAGGCGTAATTGTAGACGTTGGTGAGGTAGATGGTATTAACACCATTTACACTATCCGCTATGATGAAGGAGCACTTGAACCTGAAGAAGAATTTTTTTTTTATATTTTCCACTGTTGAAGGATTTGAAGAAAAATGACCTCATAATTACTGATAAGTTGGATTTTTCTTAGGTGTTGCGAATAGGTTATTGCAAACATGTAAATTGGAACCTGTTTCTGAAGAAAACATCTTGGAAATTCCAAGAAGTCCAAACACAATTTCCATACATTTTTAAACCAATGTAATAAGTCAACAATTACATGTGGATTCAAAAGCTATAAAGTTTGGTTAAAATTCACTGTAACCTAAGTTCAAAGACTCAGAGGACTAAGTTACATGTATTTTCTTTTTAAATAAATATTATTTTGTTGGGAGTATTGAGAGAAGGTCTTTTATAATTTCGGCTGAATGTTAATTAATTAATAATTACAATATCTTTTTCCAAACAGAGAGATATCTGTATAAGTAATATTTGTCGATACATGTGTGCCAAGCCTGATTGGGGCCGTATCATTAGTCCGACGCCTCATAGGTCCGACGCCTCATAAGTCCGAAATTTCGGACTTATGAGGCGTCGGACTTATGAGGCTTAAGATTTATTTATTCCGCCTCATAGATCAGACGCCTCATAAGTCCGACGCCTCATAAGTCCGACAACGGAAAAACGAGGCGTTTAATTTGTCGGACTTACGAGGCGTCGGAGCTACGAGGCGTCGGAGCTACGAGGCGTCGGAGCTACGAGGCGTCGGAGCTACGAGGCGTCGGAGCTACGAGGCGTCGGAGCTACGAGGCGTCGGAGCTACGAGGCGTCGGAGCTACGAGGCGTCGGAGCTACGAGGCGTCGGAGCTACGAGGCGTCGGAGCTACGAGGCGTCGGAGCTACGAGGCGTCGGAGCTACGAGGCGTCGGACTTATGAGGCGTCGGACCTATGAGGCGTCGGACTTATGAGCGGACCCCGCCTGATTAATAACACGCACATGTATATATGTATGCATACACACGTGTAATTCACGTATACAGGTGTGTACATGTACATGTATTTGTAATAACATGTAAGGGCTTCTCCACATCTCAACATACATGTATATACATGTCTTTGGTTTAATTAATATGCATATTTTTATACGAACACCTGTTATTTAAAAATCATTTATTTCACAAATGATTTCTCTCTAAAATTAATGTCTTCAATGCAATACCTTTGGTGAAATGAATTCATGCTCATGTATTCTCGTGTTATTGCAGAATGATAGATAATTACTAATTGAATAGTTAATTAATAAATAATTCATTGACCTGATGTAAAATCCATTGCATTTATGTGCAGAAATCGCACACTCTGCCAGCTATCTACATGTCTTCAATACAGTATCTCCCGCGAAACTAGAATTGTTATTTTTGAATGGTAAAATAATTAATTATGCCAACTTTAATTAATTATGCAAAAAAAGTATGTAAATCTAATATTGTTATGTTCAGAAACTTCCTACAATGCCATCAAACGATTCTATGATGCCAGTGAGACAGAAAATTTCAAAGAAAGATTTTTAAATCCCTCAAAAGCTTATTTTTTTGCCTTTTTGGACTAATTAATTATGCAAATTGACATTGAAATTAATTATGAACAACTTAGATTATAAATATTGGTGTAAGAAGGCATACTTAACAAGTCTGCCAAATATGGATGAGAAGAAATAAACCATTATGGAGATATGGTAGAAAATATGATGTGATTATGTGATTTCTTGGTGCCGTGGCCATTATAAAGAGAAACAAAGGATAACCTTTGACCTCTGAGCTGAAAATGAAGCAAATTTACCGTCATTAAAATTCATGTATCTCAATAACCCCTAGGGCTATTTTAAATAGTTTTACAGATTCTGAATGCTGAAGCCATGCTCTTTCAAACTAGCTATAATTTACAGCCCAGTATCATGAACAAAAAAATCATGGAAAATGCCTATTGGCATGCTGAGGGGGTTTCCAACCGAGAAATCGACCGTGCCTACATTGCAATTGAAAGTTAACCTTGAAATGGGGGGAAAAAAATCACAGTTTTCCCCATCCCAGAGAATTCATTTTCATTTCGCAAAATGTGAAAGTTTGTCCCCTCAGTGAGAAAAACATGTCACATCTTTTTCACACAAGTGGGAAAGGTGTTCACGCTTTTTTTTTCCGCACAAGTGCAACAAGTGTACGCAAGTGGTATATAAGCGAGTTTGTAATCGCATGTTTGTTAATCACAGTTAGCGAAAGAAACCAGAGGTTTGAAACACAACTGCGCATGCGTCGCTTTCTGCCTATTCTTTTTTGGAGACGCTGTGTCAATTTACACCGTGAATCAATGGCTATAATGTGCACCTGCTTGTTGTAATATAAGCCATCAGACCAACACGGAGTCTAGTTGTAACAATCGTGTATGTGCGACCGCACAGTGGCGCTTGCCATGCCCGGGGTTCGTCTTAAATTGTGGTCCTGATCGATTCGAGGTGATTTGAGCGTCAATCATCCATATTTTCATGACTTTCACATTAATTATGAATACTAAAATGTCCCTCGGTCAGTTTCAAAAAACAGACAGCGTACTTAAAAGGAAAGGTCTACTGGTCATGAAAAGAATTTAACATGGTTCACACGGATTTCGCATTCTACTCTGCACCGATTTCCCATAATTTTCCCACCATTTTCGTGGGTTTGTGCGTACTTTTTGAAAGCAACTCTGAAAAATAAATGGACTACGAAAAAAAATCAGTATCGCCAGCGCTGCTCAGTGAACGCACTTGGAAACTTGCCATAATGCTCTGCAGCGCGGTGAAAATGTATGCGTGGTATCCCTGTAAATAACAGGCAGTTCTAGTATCTTTGGTTGTGTAGCATGACATCGTGCTCGGGCTGCGTCCAATGTATGCTTTCAAGATCCGCTTTTACCGACTCGCAGTGTCCGCACTGGACTTAACTTATCGTCTCGGGAAACGTGACCTGGTCAGTTTTCCTGGGCAGAAGTTGGCAAGTAGAAGAAGTAACCACTCCCTTACAGAAATGTCCCATGAGCATCCCATGGGATTCCTATGGGGTCCCATGGGAATTCCATGGGGTCATCAAGAACACCATGTAAGTTAAAATGATCATCATGGGAAATCCATGGGAACACCATGGAGATTGCATGGACAACATGGGAACACCATGGGGATTTTACGAGCTCCATGGGAACACCATTGGGACACCATGGGGATTTTATGAGCTCCATGGGAACACCATGGGGATTTTACGGACACCATGGGAACATCATGGGGATTTTATGGGAATCATGGGAACACCATGTGAAATTAATGAACACCATGGGAACACCATGGGAATTTATGGACACCATGGGAACACCATGGGAATTTATGGACACCATGGAAACACCATGGCGATTTTATGGACACCATGGGAACACCATGGCGATTTTATGGACACCATGGGAACACCATTGGAATTGTATGTCACCATGGGAACACCATGGGGATTTACTGGACACCATGAGAACATCATGGGGATTTTAGACACATGGGTACACCATGAGGATTCGGACGCCATGGGAACACCATAATGTGGGTGATATAAATTATGGACACAATGGGAACACAATGGAGATTTAAAAGGCAGCACGGGGACACTGCCGGGTTATACTGGAAAACATACATGTGCCATGAAAAACCATCATAGACCCAATTGCACTCCCAAGTTATAGGCAAACCTTTCTTTGATTTAATTACTTATTGGTCTAGCTGTAAATTTGAATTCAATTAAAAATATTTCCCTTGTGACCATAGAGGTTATCAAGAATTCTATTTGTTAAGCTGACCATGGGAAACTCCTGTGGATGTTCACCAATTGAACACAATGGGATAAACACCATGGGACACCATGGGATACCATGGACATTTTTGTGAGAATCGCTTACAATAACGAGTGTTGTAATTGCACATTTTTGAATTTTTCTGTTGATAAGTGAAGTTAAATGTTGATAAGTGAAGTTAAATGATGCTTACAGTATTTTTTTTTATGTGGAAAGTGTGTCATTCAAACTTTGGATAATATTGATTCATTTGTTATTATGGTTGGATATTTATGAGAAAATAAATTGGGAACACTGTGATAATATGGTACAACTTGACAAGTGGTATGGGAGCAATAATGTGCACTGTAGTCATAGAGTGCATAAGCCACTCCTATTACGTGTAACAATCCCCATCGGAGTTCCATGATGTACGCGCTTTACCTAATTGGTGAATAGCACTTAACACACAGGGTTAAAATGTATACTAGTTGTTATTGAAAATTACCATGGAGCAATAAATCTTTTGAGAAATTAAAGGAAACCATACATGGGAAAAAACCCACACAAAATTTCCCATGGGAAAAATCCCATGCTACATGGTGTCCAATTCACCATGCAATTCCCATGGGGTCCCATGGGAAAATTTCCCATGGGAATTACATGGGAGATTTCTGTAAGGGCTTGACTCAGGAAAAGTGGCTGAGAGAAAAATGGCCCAGGCTCTCCGCACTGGACTTAAAATGAGAATAGTAACCACAGTCTCGGTATGCTTTAAATTTTTCCCAAAAAGTCCAGTGCGGACAGGAGTTTTACTGAAAATTCTATGTATGAATTCACACACGTGTAGATGTAAAATGTACATGTAAAATGTAAATGCACTGAAAGTAGTTCCAGCACAGCCTGCCCAGTGCTGGTGGTTGTAATTGTTTGGACAAGAGTTTAAGGGTAATTATCTCTGTGGGGAGTACTTAGGGTTGTGTTTACTCAAGGACTCCCCGCTGAGTGTGAATTTGGCGCGTGAAACTGCCTCAACGTTTTAGAGGGATGTTTCGTCATGTGTTGTAACATGACTTGTGATGACGTCATGATGACTACAATTTTCTTCTGCATGTATAACAAATCCCAATATAGGTTACTACCAAGTTTCAACCACATCGGACCGACAGGTGTGTAGGTATAGGCCTCAGAAAAATAACTGTGGTTAAATACACCGAATCTGAGTTTCCCTCCAACGCTTTTAGTTTGTAGGCCTACGTACTTAACCAACCAACTTACAAAATACATCAATTCTGAGTATCCGTGTATTCAATAAGTGTATAGGAATATATCGTCGTCGTTGTCCACAAAAACAATCAAATCCGTGTTTCTGTCTTAACCGGCGTTGTATGTGAACCAAGCAGCTAACAAAACATATCAAATATCTGTTTCCCTCAAACGCTTTAGATTGCACGTACTTGCCAACTTACAAAATACATCAATTCTGAGTATCCCTGCATGCAATAAGTGTATGGGTAAATATCGTCGTCGTCGTCCACAAAAACAATCAAATCCGTGTTTCTGTCTTATGCAGTGTTGTTTGTGAACCAACCAGCTAACACAACATATCGAATCTGTGTTTCCCTAAAACGCTTTAGTTTGTACGTACTTGCCAACTTACAAAAAAACATCGTTTCTGAGTATCCCTGTATGCAATTAGTGTATAGGGATATCGTCGTCGTCGACGTCCACAAAATCAATTAAATCCGTGTTTCCGCCCATAACACTAAGGTATCGTTTCCCGCCTGCACTAAGAAAACAGTCAATTCCATGTGTCCCTCTACCGCATTGGTGTACACTGATCAAGGGGCTAACACAACATATCATTTATGAGTCTCCCGCTCAACGTTAGTTTATTCAAACCTTTATTCAATCAAGCGGCTCATAAATCAGGCCATTTATGCGTTTCCGTGTACGATGTGTACAAACCCTATAGAGAAAAAAATGCACCTTTAATGTTACGTAACTTGACACCTGATGACGTCACAATGACGGATTTCATCTAGGACCATCCGTGGGTTGTGGTCTAAGTGTGTGCCAAGTCTGAAGTCGATGAGATTTACAAAAATGCCAAAGTCGACTGGTGGAAGAAAAACGTGCACAAACTCTATGGAACATACTGAATACCAAGAAAAACTAGACTTATGTTTGTGGACAAACACAGGGCTGTTTCGGAAGCTTTTTGTGACATGTGACATGTGTTCCATCAACTAAGGATGTGTAGTTCTGTTTATAATAAATGGTGGCATATAATATGTGATTCCATTCTCATAGGGCTTTGAATTATGACGTCACATGTCATATGATGACGTCATGATGATGTCACATTAAGTTCATATATTACTATAATATAATGGTAAAGAACAACTTAGCCAGAGCATACGTCGTTGAAAGCAAGTTCACATCTTTCACCAATTTTAAATTACAAGGCACTTCGGGTTTCAACCAGAAGGAAGGGTCACGTGATTTTGCACATATTAAAAAAATGAAGACCCTCGATAATTCTATCAATTCCCGCTAATCGGACCTGTAGTTCTGGAGATATAGCCCAATCTGTCAGATCTAGCTAAATTCTGCTAGAAAATGGTCACAACAGAAACATTGCATATAATGTGACGTCACGTGACTCATGATGACGTCACGATGATGTCAATGTTCGGCACAACTTCAGATGCTGGTCTAAGTATGTGCCAAGTATAAAGTCAATCGGATTGATTTTAGTGCCGGTCCTAAAAAAAGTGTACAAATGCTATGGGCAAAAAATGACTGAAAAAGGAAAAAAACGAAAAAAAAAAACATCTTAACCAAAACAAAGGCTGTTTCGGCAAAAGTGCCGAAATTGCCAAAAAAAATCTCAACGAAAACAAAGGCTGTTTCAGCAAAAGTGCCGAAACAGCCAATAAATAATTAAGAAATGGAATGGAATGGAATGGCATGGGACGGGACGGGACGGAATCCCATCCCCATCCCCATCCAATCCAATCCAAATCATTCAAACAACCATAAAGCTAAGAAAGTCTTGCCACATGTACGATCGAGGAAATGCTTTGTGATCACTCAAAATATACTTTCTGTAAAAATCCCGAGAAAAACCGTGGTAAATGGTAACCGTGAAGCGGCGAGGCAACACACGAAGCATGGACTTGACTGGCTCCCGATTCACGAATGCTCAGTGCTATGACTTTCAATGTTAGTAGCATTGGGGAGGCGGGAACTAACTAGGCCTCAATCATCGCCGCAATCGGCAGCGCGTGCATACGTGCGGCCTCATCTGAAGGGTGACGTGCACCAAACGTGACGAACGCAATGCACTTTACGCGCACAATGCGCTGTACATCGTTACCCTGGTCTACATGTTGATTGGGTTTTCAGTCCCCACCTGATTCCGTGGGTTTTCCCCAGACTATTCTTCCCATAGGATAACACGTGTTTTCGTTCTATAAGTCACTTTTGGACTTTTTTTCAAATCCGATCGACTTCAAACCTGGCACACACTTAGACCACCATCTGAAAATGTATGCCGAATCATGACTTCATCATGACGTTATCACGTGTCACGTGACGTCATCCTAAAAGAGCATACTTTAAGGCCCTATATCTACAGAACGGGAAGTCCGATTTGGTTCAAACTTGATATGCAAGTATTCCGGGACGTGTTATAGACAAAAATTGCAGTGACGTCATGATGACGTCATCGTGTGATTTTATATAAATTATTCAATTTCTGGACTTTTTACTCATATCTCATAAACGGAATGCGGTTAATTCGAAATTCTTTTTGCAACAGGTTCGTTAGGTCAAAGATAGATGCACAAAATTTCGTAAAATGTTTGAGTCATCATGACGTCATCAAAAACGTCATTTTTTGATTCTCATATAAGGGCATGTCCGATCGTTATGAACCTTGGTGGGTAGGTAGGTATAGATAGCAGCATTCAAAATCTGAAGTGACGTCATCATGACGTCATCATCTGATATTTTATGAATTTTTCAATTTTAATATTTTCTTAAAATTTTGCAAAAATTATATAAAATATGGTTGGATCGACTTCAAACCTGGCACACACTGATACAACCATCTGAAGATGTATGCCGGATCATCGTTTTGAAACTTGGTGGGTAGGTAGGTATAGATAAAAACATTCAAAATCTGACGTGCCGTCATCATGATGTCATTGTCTGATTTTTAATGAATTTTCAAATTTTAATATTTTCTTCAAATTTTGCAAAAATTATATAAAATACGGTCTGATCGACTTCAAACATGGCACACACTTAGACCACCATCTGAAGATTCAGGTCGAATCAAGACAGCATCATGACGTCATCACGTGTCACTTGACATCATCATATAACTGCATAGTTTTAATCCAGAGAACCTGAAGTCCGACTGGGTTCAATCTCGGTATGCAGATATTCCAGGAAGTGTTATAGACCAAAAATGCATGATGACGTCACGATGACGTCATCATGTTATTTTATATGAATTATTCAATATTTGGACCTTTTACTCATATCTAATCGATGGAACGTGGTTAATTCGAAATTCTTTTTTGCAAAAGAATTGTTAGGTCGTAGATGGATACAGAAAATTTCAAAAATTTGTGCCGTCATCATGACGTCATAAAAAATGTTTTTTTTACATAGGATGGACACTTTTTGTATAGAATACGCATGTACATGTTCATTCGACCTGCATGAAACTCATTTACGGCAGTCATTAATAAAACGGTCGAAACAGCTCAGTGTTTGTCCACAAACACATTTCTAGGTTTTTTGGCTTTCTTTATGTTCTGATATTTTTTCTTTCTTCTTCCTCTTCTTCCACTTCTTTTTTGCACAAAATCTCATAGACTTTGTACACGTTTTTTTCTACACGCCACTTTTGGCCTTAAAACAATTCCGATTTCCTTCAAACCTGGCGCATACTTAGAACATCGCCTGCAAATTTGTGCCGAATCATTACTTCATGCTGACGTCACCACGCGATTTATAATAGAAATTGAATATTTAATTTTTCCCATAGACTTTGTACACAGAAATTAAAAAAGAATTGTCGATTTTCAAAGGGCATTTTCGACTCTTTGCCAGTTATTCATTTACACCACTCTTTGTCCAAGCAAAGACCCTAGTTCAAACAACATTGTGTAATGATGACGTCATGATGACGTCATCCGGTGTTAATTTATAGGCAATTGAATTGTGACACTTTTAATATTTAAAAATGCATAAGAAATCAACCGTACGCGTCCGCAGCATTCTGTTGCCGGAAAGTGGTAGAGTAGGTTGAGGTCTTGATGTCATTCAGTGTGCGTGCAATCACGGGACCCTTGCTTCCGGTCGAAAAAGGCCAAGACCGGAAGTGGCTTATTATTTGAAAGTGGTAATAGATATAGGTAATAGTCTCTTGGCTGAAAGTATTCTTCAGTCATCTACCGATGACGTCATGCAATCTTCGAGCGCCCTCTAGCGACAGTTTGAAAATGTTCGAAAATGTATTTTGAATAGATGTCTGTGGCGATGTTTGTCGGAATCGCCTAAATATGAGTGTGTATGATGACCTTGACCCACGTAAGACGTGTGCAAAGTTTTAGGCGTATGACGTCATCAGACCGGAAGTTATAATGAAAAGACCCTTTTTGCTTTGAAAATTCCTGAAAAATCAACCATGGCAGTTTTTAAATTAGTGTTTACTTTAATTGTCGATTTAAGGGTAGGTATAAAACATTTCAAAGCTTAGAGGCAATAAGCAAACTCGGACGTGCCCTGCGCACGCTTAAAACTTCAGGTTGACATTACCTCTGCTTTAAAACATGCACAGGACGTCCACAATGTACATGTACATGCACGTACCTTGTACATATCGTATGTCAGTCAGCCTTCAGCGCACGTGTTGCCGAGGTCAAATTCCGTCCACAGTGACCGTTTTAGCCGATTCCGGCTAACTTTGACGGATTATATCGTCAGAGTTTTCACGAAGAGACAATTGTGGCCACGGGGCGTTGAAACATAGTTTTGAGAAAATCGACTTTAAAATTGAACCCTTTTTAAACTGAAGATTTCGCCTACTTTTAGAAGACATGTTGATTATTTTTTTTATACCGATAGTAAGCTGAAATCTCACACTTACACATTGTACCAATTGCGAGTCAATAGATCAATTAATTGGGGAGCAATTAACGTTCATAGTCAATTGTCTCTTCGTGCAACCTCAAAATTCCACAGGCGATTTGTTTTGCCGGAAAAATTGGCAATGATCCAATGAGGTGTGGAGGATATTTATAACACAAAGTTTTGTTTGTTAACAGATTATGGGAAAACGCCCTTCAATTTAACTTTTATATATTCATCCACAGGTTGATCCAGAGAAAACCAAGATGCATTGCATACATGTATATATAAATTGAGAATAATAATATTTATAATAAGTGTTTCTCCTTTGGTTTCAGAAAAATGCAGAGCATTTTCTTCAAAACGAGGGGTAGTTGTCAGTGGTGCTGCCAGATTTTAATAATTATTCTTTTTCCCTTTTTCTTTTGTAGTATAGATGGTATAAGACTTGGTTTGAGTTTAGTGTAATCGTCTGTTGCCCGGTCTTTTGTCTATTTACAGCTGTCCATTGCATTCATAGATTTGCATTTCTTTTAGCCGTGGTTATGTAACATGTCGGGGTTTTTCTTTCATGCATACTGGTACAGGACAGAAGCTTGTAGAGACTCAAACCGACGTGACGCATTAAGCGATAGCTGCAAAATCTTGCCCACATGCAATTTTGCCGAGTTATTTTTCCGGTTGTGTTGTGCTTCTGAATTCCCACCGAGAGGGTGAAGAACCGTAAGTTGAATATGTTTCACTTTGGGTTTTATTTTCTTAAATATCCCTGATGTGTATTTTTGTCTACAAAAATCTGTGAATTTTTGCATCCATATGTATGTATTGGAAATGGAATATGACTCGTTCTGGATAGCTGAAATTCCAAACCATTGTATTGTGCATTTTTTATTAGAGCTTAGGGTAATATTAGTCTATGTGTAAATTAATTATTTTCATTTATAGACGGCTTTTCACTTTTGGGGAGTGGCCGAGTACAGACCATATTGCGTACTTTTGTCTGGTTGCTGCCAACTGAGGGCGCCATTGCAACGCAGTCTGCTACCTAGACGTCCCCCCACATTGTAGCCGGTACTGGAGGTCTCCAGACAGTGCAGAGCCCCAGCGCGGAGGAGTGGCATCGCCTTAGCTTAGCGTGCTTTCCTACCATCACCGGTCCGACTCCTAGAGAGGAAATTCTCCGTGTCATCCGGATTCTTCTGATCCGGAAGAACCCATTGTTATCTTCACGGAAGAGACTTACTGACGCACCTCCATGACCTGCTCGTGTCACTTGCGTTAAGTATTTATTCAGCGTCAATTTAATTCATTGTATATTTTTTTTTAGTACTAAGATTGTAATTTGCAAATTGTATTGTGTGAGAAGGAATTCTTTAATATTCCCTGACACATGTACTTGTACTGAAAATTGTGCATTTCATTGCCCATAATCCTATTGATTTACACACTGGAGACAAGTGAATGAACAGTTGTTACTACTAGCGAGTTTTATTGTTCGTCACTGAATATAATTTTAATATCGATATTTGTTTGGATAATTCCGGAGATAGATTTGGAATTCAAAATTGTACTTGTCTTTTTCCTGAAAACCAAATTTAGGCAAGTACTCCATTGTTGTTCAGAAGAGAGGTTGCAACCTAAATCTTAATAGTGTTAATTGGACATAACTTGCATCACCTGTACATTGTAGTTACTCTGTTTATATTCATGTATGTACCTGAATGATCAGATGATGGTGATAGTGTGACATTTTGTGTTTATTTACATCACCAGTGCACACTGTAATTTGGGAGTTTAATCCGTGTTCATTGATTGATTATTGTCTTGTATATATTAAATTATTTTCTTGATTTACTTCATATTTAAATCTTGTGTCTGTGATAAATTATTTTGCTTCCTCACTTGGGTAGGTCAGCAAGCCCAAACTTGATTTTTTGACTTTTTCTAGTCTAGCCGTGACAGTCATCCGGTGTTAATTTATAGGCAATTGAATTGTGACACTTTTAATATTTAAAAATGCATAAGAAATCAACCGTACGCGTCCGCAGCATTCTGTTGCCGGAAAGTGGTAGAGTAGGTTGAGGTCTTGATGTCATTCAGTGTGCGTGCAATCACGGGACCCTTGCTTCCGGTCGAAAAAGGCCAAGACCGGAAGTGGCTTATTATTTGAAAGTGGTAATAGATATAGGTAATAGTCTCTTGGCTGAAAGTATTCTTCAGTCATCTACCGATGACGTCATGCAATCTTCGAGCGCCCTCTAGCGACAGTTTGAAAATGTTCGAAAATGTATTTTGAATAGATGTCTGTGGCGATGTTTGTCGGAATCGCCTAAATATGAGTGTGTATGATGACCTTGACCCACGTAAGACGTGTGCAAAGTTTTAGGCGTATGACGTCATCAGACCGGAAGTTATAATGAAAAGACCCTTTTTGCTTTGAAAATTCCTGAAAAATCAACCATGGCAGTTTTTAAATTAGTGTTTACTTTAATTGTCGATTTAAGGGTAGGTATAAAACATTTCAAAGCTTAGAGGCAATAAGCAAACTCGGACGTGCCCTGCGCACGCTTAAAACTTCAGGTTGACATTACCTCTGCTTTAAAACATGCACAGGACGTCCACAATGTACATGTACATGCACGTACCTTGTACATATCGTATGTCAGTCAGCCTTCAGCGCACGTGTTGCCGAGGTCAAATTCCGTCCACAGTGACCGTTTTAGCCGATTCCGGCTAACTTTGACGGATTATATCGTCAGAGTTTTCACGAAGAGACAATTGTGGCCACGGGGCGTTGAAACATAGTTTTGAGAAAATCGACTTTAAAATTGAACCCTTTTTAAACTGAAGATTTCGCCTACTTTTAGAAGACATGTTGATTATTTTTTTTATACCGATAGTAAGCTGAAATCTCACACTTACACATTGTACCAATTGCGAGTCAATAGATCAATTAATTGGGGAGCAATTAACGTTCATAGTCAATTGTCTCTTCGTGCAACCTCAAAATTCCACAGGCGATTTGTTTTGCCGGAAAAATTGGCAATGATCCAATGAGGTGTGGAGGATATTTATAACACAAAGTTTTGTTTGTTAACAGATTATGGGAAAACGCCCTTCAATTTAACTTTTATATATTCATCCACAGGTTGATCCAGAGAAAACCAAGATGCATTGCATACATGTATATATAAATTGAGAATAATAATATTTATAATAAGTGTTTCTCCTTTGGTTTCAGAAAAATGCAGAGCATTTTCTTCAAACGAGGGTAGTTGTCAGTGGTGCTGCCAGATTTTAATAATTATTCTTTTTCCTTTTTCTTTGTAGTATAGATGGTATAAGACTTGGTTTTGAGTTTAGTGTAATCGTCTGTTGCCCGGTCTTTTGTCTATTACAGCTGTCCATTGCATTCATAGATTTGCATTTCTTTTAGCCGTGGTTATGTAACATGTCGGGGTTTTTCTTTCATGCATACTGGTACAGGACAGAAGCTTGTAGAGACTCAAACCGACGTGACGCATTAAGCGATAGCTGCAAATCTTGCCCACATGCAATTTGCCGAGTTATTTTTCAGTTGTGTTGTGCTTCTGAATTCCCACCGAGAGGGTGAAGAACCGTAAGTTGAATATGTTTCACTTTGGGTTTTATTTTCTTAAATATCCCTGATGTGTATTTTTGTCTACAAAAATCTGTGAATTTTTGCATCCATATGTATGTATTGGAAATGGAATATGACTCGTTCTGGATAGCTGAAATTCCAAACCATTGTATTGTGCATTTTTATTAGAGCTTAGGTAATATTAGTCTATGTGTAAATTAATTATTTTCATTTATAGACGGCTTTTCACTTTGGGGAGTGGCCGAGTACAGACCATATTGCGTACTTTTGTCTGGTTGCTGCCAACTGAGGCGCCATTGCAACGCAGTCTGCTACCTAGACGTCCCCCACATTGTAGCCGGTACTGGAGTCTCCAGACAGTGCAGAGCCCAGCGCGGAGGAGTGGCATCGCCTTAGCTTAGCGTGCTTTCCTACCATCACCGGTCCGACTCCTGGAGGAAATTCTCCGTGTCATCCGGATTCTTCTGATCCGGAAGAACCCATTGTTATCTTCACGGAAGAGACTTACTGACGCACCTCCATGACCTGCTCGTGTCACTTGCGTTAAGTATTTATTCAGCGTCAATTTAATTCATTGTATATTTTTTTTTAGTACTAAGATTGTAATTTGCAAATTGTATTGTGTGAGAAGGAATTCTTTAATATTCCCTGACACATGTACTTGTACTGAAAATTGTGCATTTCATTGCCCATAATCCTATTGATTTACACACTGGAGACAAGTGAATGAACAGTTGTTACTACTAGCGAGTTTTATTGTTCGTCACTGAATATAATTTTAATATCGATATTTGTTTGGATAATTCCGGAGATAGATTTGGAATTCAAAATTGTACTTGTCTTTTTCCTGAAAACCAAATTTAGGCAAGTACTCCATTGTTGTTCAGAAGAGAGGTTGCAACCTAAATCTTAATAGTGTTAATTGGACATAACTTGCATCACCTGTACATTGTAGTTACTCTGTTTATATTCATGTATGTACCTGAATGATCAGATGATGGTGATAGTGTGACATTTTGTGTTTATTTACATCACCAGTGCACACTGTAATTTGGGAGTTTAATCCGTGTTCATTGATTGATTATTGTCTTGTATATATTAAATTATTTTCTTGATTTACTTCATATTTAAATCTTGTGTCTGTGATAAATTATTTTGCTTCCTCACTTGGGTAGGTCAGCAAGCCCAAACTTGATTTTTTGACTTTTTCTAGTCTAGCCGTGACAGTCATCCGGTGTTAATTTATAGGCAATTGAATTGTGACACTTTTAATATTTAAAAATGCATAAGAAATCAACCGTACGCGTCCGCAGCATTCTGTTGCCGGAAAGTGGTAGAGTAGGTTGAGGTCTTGATGTCATTCAGTGTGCGTGCAATCACGGGACCCTTGCTTCCGGTCGAAAAAGGCCAAGACCGGAAGTGGCTTATTATTTGAAAGTGGTAATAGATATAGGTAATAGTCTCTTGGCTGAAAGTATTCTTCAGTCATCTACCGATGACGTCATGCAATCTTCGAGCGCCCTCTAGCGACAGGTTGAACATGTTCGAAAATGTATTTTGAATAGATGTCTGTGGCGATGTTTGTCGGAATCGCCTAAATATGAGTGTGTATGATGACCTTGACCCACGTAAGACGTGTGCAAAGTTTTAGGCGTATGACGTCATCAGACCGGAAGTTATAATGAAAAGACCCTTTTTGCTTTGAAAATTCCTGAAAAATCAACCATGGCAGTTTTTAAATTAGTGTTTACTTTAATTGTCGATTTAAGGGTAGGTATAAAACATTTCAAAGCTTAGAGGCAATAAGCAAACTCGGACGTGCCCTGCGCACGCTTAAAACTTCAGGTTGACATTACCTCTGCTTTAAAACATGCACAGGACGTCCACAATGTACATGTACATGCACGTACCTTGTACATATCGTATGTCAGTCAGCCTTCAGCGCACGTGTTGCCGAGGTCAAATTCCGTCCACAGTGACCGTTTTAGCCGATTCCGGCTAACTTTGACGGATTATATCGTCAGAGTTTTCACGAAGAGACAATTGTGGCCACGGGGCGTTGAAATATAGTTTCGAGAAAATCGACTTTAAAATTGAACCCTTTTTAAACTGAAGATTTCGCCTACTTTTAGAAGACATGTTGATTATTTTTTTTATACCGATAGTAAGCTGAAATCTCACACTTACACATTGTACCAATTGCGAGTCAATAGATCAATTAATTGGGGAGCAATTAACGTTCATAGTCAATTGTCTCTTCGTGCAAACTCAAAATTCCACAGGCGATTTGTTTTGCCGGAAAAATTGGCAATGATCCAATTGTCTCTTCGTGAAAACTCAAAGTCTCCGCTATCCACACACGACCAAATTGTCTCTTCGTGAAAACTCAAAATCGCAAACGCACGTTATTTTGTCCCCATAGAACAACGTGCATTTTTGCTACAATTGTCTGTTCGTGAAAACTGAAAATACGACTTGGGTGAAATTTTCCCTGTATTGATTCTCATGATCTGAATGATTTCATCTGATTTTGATAAATAATAAATGGGTGTAAACTTGGTACGTAAGTAGACTGGGATGTGTTATAGATGAAAATTTAAATGACGTCATCATGACGTCATCATTTGAATTCGTATGAATAATTCAATTTTTACGATGTTTACTTTTTTTTGCATGTAACGTTTGAGCCAAACAAGATATTTTTGAAATTCTTTTTGCAGCAGGTTACGTGTAAGCACTAAATATTCCTGTTTGGGCCAACTTTGTGTGAAACTCAGATTTTTTGAAAAATACATTAGGCAGTTTCTGATTATGTTGAAACCTAGTTGAAAGGTGTAACATGACATCCGTACCAAAAATATGAAATGACGTCATCATGACGTCATCCTTTGATTTTTTTATGAATTTTCAAATATTTAATTTTTGCTAATCTTCTTGGCAGTTTTTTGGGACTACTGAAAGTCAAATTAGATTGAAACTTTACAGATATAAAGTAACTTACAAGAAAAAATATGTTAATTTTATGCTGGAATATCCAGAGAGCCAGAAGGCTGATTTGGTTCAAACTTGCATAATGGTAAAAAAATCAAACATTACCTTTGAAAAGATGTAAAGGTTTTTGTTAAAAAAAAAAATCTTTTAGCTGTTTCGGTGACCCACCGAAACAGCTCTTGTTTTCGTTAAGATTTTTTTTTTCTTTTTCTTTTTTTTAGCTGTTTCGGTGTACACATCGAAACAGCTCTTGTTTTTAGCTGTTCCCAATTTGAATTGGGAACAGCTCTTGTTTTCGTTAAAGTTTTTTTTTTTCCTTTTTTTTTTTTTTCTTCTTTTTCTTTTTCCACTTTTTCCCATAGGCTTTGTACACGTTTTTATTCTACAAGCCACTTTGGCAATTATTTTAAATCCGATCAACTTTAAACTCAGCATAGTCATTAACCATCATCTGTAGATGTATGCCGCAATGTTTTGTCATCATGACGTCATCACGCGATTTATTATAGAATTTTGAATATTTAATTTTTCCCATAGACTTTGTACACGGAAATTAAAAATAAATTGTCGATTTTCAAAGGGCATTTTCGACTCTTTGCCTGTAATTCATTTACACCACTCTTTGTCCAAGCAAAGACCTTAATTCAAACACCTTTGTGTAATGATGACGTCATGATGACGTCATCCGGTGTTTATTTATAGGCAATTGAAAAGTGACACTTTTAATATTTAAAAATGCATAAGAAATCAACCGTACGCGTCCGCAGCATTCTGTTGCCGGCAAGTGGTAGAGTAGGTTGAGATCTTTATTTCATTCAGTGTGCGTGCAATCACGTGACCCTTGCTTCCGGTCGAAAAAGGCCAAAACCGGAAGTGGCTTATTATTTGAAAGTGGTAATAGATATGAACTTGCTTTTAACGGTGTTAGTCTCTTGGCTGATAGTATTCTTCAAATCATCTACCGATGACGTCATGCAATCTTCGAGCGCCCTCTAGCGACAGGTTGAACATTTTCAAAAATGTATTTTGAATAGATGTCTGTGGCGAAGTTTGTCGGAATCGCCTAAATATTGGTGTACATGATGATCTTGACCCACTTAAGACGTGTGCAAAGTTGTAGGCGTATGACGTCATCGGACCGGAAGTTCCGTTGAAAAGACCTTTCCTTTTTCAGAAATTGCTAACAAATCAATCTGTACGGATATAATCTTGAATTGCCCATTAAATGATAGTGTAAACATTTATTCAACAGGTGAAGGTCCCAGCTTGTGCAATTGTTCACACAGTTGACGCGGCGTCGGCAAAAAATATTCTTCCGCAAGTTGCGGCAAGCATAAACCGCCAGTGTGTGCGTGTATACATTGACCAGATTCGGCATCGCATGCTTCCCATGTACGCCACACACGCACTCGACTACTGCCCTCTACTGATTCATAGTAGATAAATACTCGTGTAATTTGCAATGTTGCCGTTGTAAAGGTCATATACTGCCCTCTAGCAGCAAATAGAAAATACATATTCTTTAGATGCTGCCACTATCAAACTGATTTACTGCCCTCTAGCGCATATGTATTTAAAAAGACAATTTGTAAAATGTATATTAGATGTCTAAATGCAAAAACACCCGACTAGCAATTTTTTCAAATACGTTATCGTGCATTTCAACATGAAATCGTTTTCCTCCCACATATTCTTATTTTGCTCAAGGCCACAAACAAAAATAACATTTTTTTTTAAATAAGTGAACAATAAAATGATGACTACATGAGACTTGTTTATATAATGATTGTTTATGGAGGCATATATAAACAAAATTATCCACAGAACGTATAGGTTCCAATTCCACGTGAAGTACTCACTTTTATTTTTCATTTACAAATAGAGAAATACAATCGATTTTCATCTTTTGCTAAATTGTTACCCAAGTAATGTATCATATGAGACAGCAAATTTGCACACAATTATAAAAATTAGAAAATGTATATTAAAAATCGGCACACTTGTCATTAAATGGCATTTTTTTGTTTATTACAGATAGAAACAAGCCCAGATGCATTTTGAACTCTGAGATTTTATTATTTACATACATGTATTGTGCATCAGCAATTTGTCAAGATCCTCTGATGTCAATTATTACTAATATCAGTGATAACAAGTCAAGTTAGTATCAGGATTGTAAAGCATTATGTTTTTGAAGAGAAATGTAGTATTAGGTGTGATTGTTTTTTCTTGCAATCAATCTGCACATGTATATACAACATGGTGACAATTATTACGTACATGTAGCTGTAGGCCATACATAGCAAGTAAATTCTTTCCATCATACTTACTTGTAAAGGCAATTCAACATTAATATGTACATATGTCCAAGTCCCATATTGGATTTACATAATTAATTGGTAAAGATTGTACATTGTACATTGTCAAGAATATTTTGTTGTTTATTAAAAAAAATAAACCAAATTAGTGTTACTTAGTAATCACTATATTTTAACACTAAAATATGTTCATTACTCTCCAAGCAAACACCAAATGTAGAACACAACGGCATTGGGCATGGGGTTGTTAACAGATGACTGCAGGTCAGGTCATCCACATCACATCACATGATGGCAGGTCATATCACTATTGGCACACTACAATATATTCGTTACTCTTCACAGAGACCAAATGGAGAACACAAACAGCATTGGGCATGGGGTTTGTTGACAGATGACTGGAGGTCAGGTCATCCACATCACATTTGATGGCAGGTCATATCAGCACATCAATGACTGAGATGGGAATTTACACTGAAAAAAATGAAGGAGAAGAGTATGCGGCGAAAAAGAAATGTTGCGCATTTCATTTGGTGGAGAAGCTGGATGACAGTGTCATTCATCGACCTTACAAACTTGCCTTTTGTTGGAAACCATTCACAAGTTCACTTAAAAGTTCTTTGTTAACTGCAGTCTATTCAGCACATGGAACTTGCATCGGGGTGATGTAAATTGAAAATCGTGTTTTGCCGTTTACCGAGATATTTTTATAAACACTGTTCATGTATTCAGTATTGTACTGAGTGATTGAAAAACAAAATCACTCGGTTTCTTACAATCATGCGAGACAACTCTGAGTATATACACTGTTTATAAAACTACATCAGGGAGGGCAAAAATCCAATTTTGAATATGTATGGTTACAAATCTGGTCACAAGTCCAGTCAAAAATCAGGGATGAACAATGATAAAGTAATGATTTTGTAACTGTTCATTTAAATACAATGTAGGTAGTGATTTGAATTTAGAACACAGGACTTGTGATAGACTTCACTTCAACACCCACATATTCTTATTTTGCTCAAGGCCACAAACAAAATAACATTTTTTTAAATAAGTGAACAATAAAATGATGACTACATGAGACTTGTTTATATAATGATTGTTTATGGAGGCATATATAAACAAAATTATCCACAGAACGTATAGGTTCCAATTCCACGTGGAAGTACTCACTTTTATTTTTCATTTACAATTAGAGAAATACACAATCGATTTTCATCTTTTGCTAAAATGTTACACAAGTAACAATGTATCATATGAGACACCAAATTTGCACACAATTATAAAATTAGAAAATGTATATTAAAAATCAGCACACTTGTCATTAAAATGGCATTTTTTTTGTTTATTACAGATAGAAACAAGCCCAGTCACATTTTGAACTCTGAGATTTTATTATTTTACATACATGTATTGTGCATCAGCAATTTGTCAAGATCCTCTGATGTCAATTATTACTAATATCAGTGATAACAAGTCAAGTTAGTATCAAGGACAGTAAAGCATTATGTTTTGAAGAGAAATGTAGTATTAGGTGTGATTGTTTTCTTGCAATCAATCTGCACATCATGTATATAACATAGTGACAATTATTACGTACATGTAGCTGTAGGCCATACATAGCAAGTAAAATTCTTTCCATCATACTTACTTGTAAAGGCAATTCAACATTAATATGTACATATGTCCAAGTCCCATATTGGATTTACATAATTAATTGGTAAAGATTGTAATATTGTCAAGAATATTTTGTTGTTTATTAAAAAAAATAAACCAAATTAGTGTTACTTAGTAATCACTATATTTTAACACTAAAATATGTTCATTACTCTCCAAGCAAACACCAAATGTAGAACACAACGGCATTGGGCATAGGGTTGTTGGACAGATGACTACCAGGTCAGGTCATCCACATCACACTTGATGGCAGGTCATATCACTATTGG